>WBNH01003878.1:0-36565 GCA_013401255.1 Urocolius indicus
GGGTTTTTTTTCTTTTTTTAAATATATGAATGTGCTACCACTGATGGACCATTACCAGTAGTTCTTTTTTTGAGTGAGAGATTTGTTTCTGACCAGGATATGGTACCATAGTTAGAAAGAGAGGCAGTAGCTTTGAGGAAACCACAGTTCTGATGGCCTGTGGGTAACAGAATGTTTAGGCCAATAGGCCATGTGATAATAAAGGAAAACACCACAAAATGATTTTTCAGCTCAGTGGCAGAAAATGCTGACAGTGGCAGAAATTCTGGCAAATCTGACTTAAGGATATTTTACAAGCAGCCTTGTTGTTAATTAATAATTTGAGATTCTGACACAACCACTTTTTTTTTTTCTTCCAAGTTTCTTTCCCAAGGTTTCATGACAGATGAGTATACCTTCAAACAATTACTACATTTTTTTCCACAGAAGTAATAATGAGTGCAAATATTATTGATTTACTTCTAAAAAATTGAGTTTTAGATTCATAATGCTATTATTTTTATTACTGTATATAGAGATTGAAGAATTAAATACATCTTTTCTGAAAAAACTCTAATGACGGTGCCCTATCGCCCAAAGTTTTGATTAAGATGGTGAGGAAGGTAAATTTGTCTAGGAATAGTCTGAAAGGTAAAAAGCAGAACAGCTAAGAAATTTGTGTTGACATTATCTGGATTTGAAAGAACTTGGATTGTCTGAAAATCAGATAATTTCTTATCCGATGTTTCAACTTCTTATCCAATCTTCTATATTTGACTACCAATTTGAACAGAGAAGATGCATTAATACAAATTGACAGATACCTACATTGCTGACTCATGAGACCAGCTGGATCCTTTATAACACGTAAGGAAGTAACTGACATCATAGTAAGCAAACAGTGCAGTATAAATTCTGTAATGTGAGCATTCTTTATAAAACCACTCTGACATTTTTTGGTAGATATGACAGCAGTACCCCAGCAGAAACACAGAATAAGGATTTCTGAATCATATTTTGAACTTGGTCCTGACTTTTATGAGCTTTTGTTTGCTAAAAGCATGAGATTAAAAGCTTCAAACAAATTTAGAGGTGTTCCTCTTTGCATTGATGTATTACAGAATATAAGTAGAGCAGAGATGAGCAAATTTCTTTCGGTCTCTAGAGTTGGATGATTTTGCTTTTTTTTTTTTTACTTTGATGCATGGATCATATTTGAGCATTTTCAAATAAATGCTGGTATTTTTATGCCATTCCTCCTTTGTTTCTCCAATATGTTCCATTCATGTCACATTAAATAATCCATAAAGCTATGCCATCTTGAAATCACATAGCGTATAAATAATGTTGAAATATAATAATGTGGTTTCTGTCACAGTGTTTTAATATTGCCAACATAAAAGCTCTTTTAGTAGCTATTTAAATGCTGCAAAACGGGATTTCTAGGAACTGTGGCTTTGCACCAAAGCACAGTGGATCATTGTGTCACAAGATTCCACTGGCAGCTCAAAATTTGCATGAGAATTATATTATCTGACTTCAACTATTTGTATAATAATCAGAGATTAACACTGTTCATTCCCTTCAGGGAAATGTTCTGCTGCTGCTCTAGATGTCCTAGCCAATGTGTTTCGTGATGAACTTCTGCCACACATCTTGCCCCTTTTGAAGGAATTGCTCTTCCATCCCGAATGGGTCGTTAAGGAATCTGGTATTCTTGTTCTTGGAGCAATTGCTGAAGGTAAGACAACACTGCATATAATTTTACTGAATTTTTGATTGTTTCTAAAGCAGCTCCATGATTCCTTCCAGGTAAATTTTACTTATGCAAACAAGTATATGTCCTTAGCTGTTTTGGTTTTAGTGATTAATCTCTACATCTACTGTTTGGTGACTGCAGTTATTATTTTTTCCTTTTCAAATCTGCATATTTGAAAGTTTAAATAGCTTAGTTGTTTTTTTTTAATTCCTTCTTGACTTTGCTGCATGGATTTATCGGTCTCTCATGAAATACTACTGTGATTTCATAGAAGAGGAATAATTAATAAATATGAGCTTCACATTTCATTCAAATGTTTTCAGAAATGGTGAAGATGACTCCTGCAACTTCAGTGTTCTGTAGGTGGCCCTCCAATCCACTCCTTTGTACTTCCTCACAGTCTTGCTTTGATTATTTTTTTTTTTTAATTATTATTTTTTTTTCTTCTCCCAGTGTCTCTGTCCCTTTTGCAAGCTGAAGAAAAGTACACTGGGGTCTATTCCTGAATGATATTTCTTTTCCTGCAGTGCTTATTAAATCATTTTTACTTTGTTACTAGAAAACCTTTCTTTTGGTTTGGATTTCAAGTCAAGCAAGGTAAATGTTAGTACTTCTGGCAAATCTCAGTGCCCTTGCTGACTTGAAAGGTAAAGCTTTTATTGCTGGTCAGAATTTGTATGGTATTAGGAGAAAACAAAAGAAATTCTAATTTCGCAAAAAATTGTTTTTAAAGATGCAAAGATTTGTTGTCAAGATTGAGTCTTTATCTCCTTGTCTGGATTACTCTGAGTAGACTGATGTAGGATTTAAAATCTTTATAAATGATTTTATTTGAATGTGTTTGGCATGCTCCATTTAATAAAGCAGAGTTTCTGGAGTTTGGGGAAGCACTGAAGTAGAAATGTAGTTGAAATTAATGAAAGTTTAATTGGAGAATTTAATTATTTTTGATGTAGAGTTTCTTTTTAGGGCTTAATATAAGTTAGGTAGACTTGCCTGGTATACTATTAAATTGTATTCCTATGTGATAAAGAAAGAAAATATGTCACTTCTAGGAAACAGAACAATAAAACTTTTTGTTAATTCTGATACAGCAATAGCTATATTTTTCCTTCTAGGCTGCATGCAGGGTATGATTCCATATCTTCCTGAGCTGATCCCTCACCTTATTCAGTGCCTCTCTGACAAAAAGGCTCTTGTGCGCTCCATTACATGCTGGACTCTAAGTCGCTATGCACACTGGGTCGTTAGTCAACCCCCAGATACATACTTGAAGCCATTAATGACTGAGTTGCTAAAGCGTATCCTGGATAGCAACAAGAGAGTACAAGAAGCTGCCTGCAGGTAAGACAAAGCTTAACCAAAAGCACTATCCATAACACTTTTTTTACGGGAAATTATTTTAATGTATTTGTCAGTGAATTCATCGCTCCATTTCTAGCTCTTTTTTGGTTTTTTTTGTCTTTCAAGTTGGAGTAGGCGCAGCTTCTTGCAGAGAACTCACAAATTACTCTCAGTTGTAATCATGTGAAAAAAATGGTCATTTGTATTTCTTCTCTCCATTTTGTTTTCAGAGTATATGAATCACCAAGCTAAATAATTTACTGTAGTAAAAGACATTATTTGATTGTGACGTTTATTTTCAGCGTATGATGTTTCATTGACCAGAAATCTGGCTTTTTTTTTTTTTAATACACCTGTGAACCTGGCCAATACCAATGGGAGTGGAAAACTATCCTATCGTGCGGTTACTGAGATTGTTTATTTTTAGCTCAGGATTACCAAAGCTTTTGAATTACGATTGTTTCTAGGGATATTGTCATTCTCTTAAAGGGACATCCTGGGTAGTAAGATACCCTTGCCTGATGGTATTAAAAAAAAAATAAAAATAAAAGAATTAATGACTCCACTAATTCCACTCATTAGTGGAATAAAAATAGGTGCACTTCTTGTGCCAGAAGCTCATCAAATAAGTCTCTTACACGTCCGTTTGTGTGCAGCAGGAGTGTACATATCAGCCTGCCAATAAGGTTTCTTCATAAAGCTGGGTTTGATATGCATCTGCTTGTATTCTTAACACTTGCAACAGTCAAATAATTATTATTCTTGTTTTTGTTACCATTATTATTCTCCACCCACAAATATTGGTAGTGCCTGAGGACAAGGCTGAGATCAAAGTTCTTGTGCTAGGCTTTGCAGAAAAGGAGTAGGTGTATCCTTGCCTGAGAACAGATGCAATGAGTTTAATGAAACGTATTTACTAAGAAGTACGAATATTAAACATTGTTTCCTTTTTTTGTCTCTCTTCAAACATGAGGCTAGCAAATTTGTTGTGGTCCATTCTGTCTTTTCATAGTAATATTCTTCTGTTCCTCGCGATGAACAAGAAAATGGTGATACAAGGCTACTTACTTCACACATTTTCAGATCCAAGGAATTAGATTCATGTGTAGATTCTAGTAAAACCACAACAAACAAACAAACAAAACATATAAAAACAAAACAAAAACCCACACAAGAAACAAAACCTACACACCTAAAATATTTCCATGATGCCTTGATGCATGCTTTGACCAAGGCTGACTAAAATTTTTCATGGCTTGTTTTGACATTTAATTTTCTATGTTCTTCTGTATCTGATTTTTCTCTGTATTGAACTGCTGAGAGTACAGCCTGATGTTGGTATTCTACCAACAGCACTAGGGCTTCTAGGTATAGCTACAGTCTACATTAAAGATAGTGGGTCATTTTTAATTTAAGAGACTGCGTTTGTTATGGTTCCTATTATTTCAGTCAGTATATTTGTAACTTGTGTTCAGTAGTGCTTTATATATGAAGCATATATGTCTGTATCAATAAAGAGAGTTTACAGCAATATTTTAAAATGTTATTCATTACAATGTTTAATCAGAATAGATCAAAGTTATCTCAGTTGTACTACTTTGAAAAGATACTTTGAGTGAGTTTCAGGACTCAAGATAGTTTTACGTTGAAGCAAATGGGCAGTGTTGGGGATTTTGGGGTTATCTTCTTTTGTTTTTCCTCAAGATACTAACTGACCTGGTTTTTTGTCTCTCAGTGCCTTTGCTACTCTAGAAGAGGAGGCTTGTACAGAGCTTGTTCCTTATCTTGCATATATACTTGACACTTTGGTCTTCGCATTTAGTAAATACCAGCATAAAAACCTGCTCATTCTTTATGATGCCATAGGAACACTAGCAGATTCTGTAGGACATCATCTAAATAAACCAGTGAGTATACCCTGTGTTCTGTAGAAGCACTCGTAACTGAAAAACCGGTTCAGTCCTTTTGGTAGTGGGCTTTAAATGTTACAAAACAGAAATGCTAATATTTCAGTGTAAGTTTTGAAGATACTGAATATTTACAGATTTTTCCCCCTAGTTATTCAAAATAGTGAATAATTAAGTCATTGTGTGTGTGGTTGCTTGTGAAATGTGCTTCTCATTGTGATTTTTTTTTTTTCCCATAATTTTTCAACTCAAGGAAGAGACATATATCAATATAGATATGAAATGGGACTTTAGAGAAATTGGTGGAATATTTTAATATCTTAACAACCCCCTGTTTTTGTAACCACTTTAAATATAGCTAAGCTACTCTGTCTTCAGTGTATTGGTGCACATCATCACTAGAAATTGCTTTATCAGAGAGTGAGACAGGCACTCCTTAGATATACAGAAATACAGACTTCTTTGTACAAAGCACAGATAACACACAGCAAATATAGTGAGGTGATTTTTAATGTATGTGTATGAACTAATTGCATACATGTCACATGTCCACCTTCTTACAATGGTTATTGAAATTAGATTTATTTTTGTATAGTGCTTCACACAACGTAGGCACAGTGGAATAAAACAATTTGAGGTGTTATCATGGTATTTTACTAGTCATCTGAGACCCCACACCATCGAAGGACCTCTTTTTCAATCTTTCTGTTCCTGGTCACCTTAACATTTGTCAGTACCAGGAGGATGCTAAAGGGGAGCTCCTGCTGGGACTTGCTTCAGTCACTTAGCATTTTGTAGCTTTGAGCATAACGTTAGTTAGCAGAGTCTGATGGCTTTTTAGGTACCTCCTGGGAGCAACAGCACTATAGGAATGCCTTGCTCAATATCCTTGTGATAGTGGCTGTGCAGTGGCAAGAATGATGGCAACAGCTTTATACAGAAGGAGTAATTGTGTCCTTCTGGAGATACAGGAAATTACTTTCATCATGGATGGGTACTTACTCAAGGAAGAAATTTCAGGAACTTGAGGGAACAGGGTCATAGCATCAGGGCAGTGGTTGAGAAAAGCAGGTGGCAAATGCACAGCCAGACTGCATTGCTAGTAGAAACATTTTCCATAGGCCCTGAGGCAATCATCTGTAGATTTGTAACAACCAAAACAGCTAAACTGAAGCCAAACTTAGAGGAAAACATTAACTCTGGAAATGTACTTATGTGCTTCAGCAAAAAAGTCTTAAGATTTGAAGTTCTAGTATTACACTACTTCTACATATTGCAGCAATGGTGGATTTATAGTACATCTGGAGTTTTTCTCTGAAAAAGTAGAATATATATATAAATTCTTAATATATCCATTTTTCTAGCTTTGAAATAAAATAATGTACAGTGAAATGTTTCATCAGCTGATGCATTTTAATCCTGAATAGGAATATATTCAGATGCTAATGCCTCCATTAATCCAGAAGTGGAACATGTTGAAGGATGAAGATAAAGATCTCTTCCCTTTATTAGAGGTAAACATTAAATTTTCATATTTTTTATCAACATAGTTTAGGAATTACACTTTCTGCTAAAGATGCTGCTACTAGGATGTGTGACTATAAACACTGACAGTATTAGGTATTTCCCATTACAGAGAAAATATTCTTACTGCAGTAAGGAAATTTTGTGACTGAGGATGTGTCATTAGATTTAGCAGAAAGGTGGACTTTTTTGGTTGTTTGGTTTGGTTTGGTGTGTGGGTTGTTTTGGTTTTTTTTTCTACCTTTATGGACTATTTTCTTTGATGGGATTTTTTTATGGAAAGGAAAGGTTCCATCCTCCTTTTGTTATTGTTCTCTCTCTTGCTCTCTCTTCCATTAAAACTATTGTCAGACAAGATGAAGGTATGGACCAGGCTTACTCCCTGTGTGAACCAGGAAAGCACTGTTAGAAAAATTAGTTTCGTGACTGTTAGGTAACATTAGGTCGTGTACACAGTGAAAATACTGAAGAGTAGCATATGTGCTAGCTGAACTATCATAACTGGTTTTGTGTGCACTTTCTCTAAGAGAAAATCTCTAAGAAGATGCTGCTGCAGAAAAATTTTCTGAACTCACATACATAGGAGAGTAATAACTTGCTGATAGTGGCCTTGGCTCAGCTAATCAGCGCTGTCTTTCTAGTTTGTGTTTACTTAACCAGTCACATGTGAGTATATTTAAAATGGTAGTGTCTTTTAATTTATCTTACCCAAGTAAAAGACGCTTCAGGAATGTGAGGAATGGTAGTGACTGTTTTCTCTCTTTTCTTTTTTAAATTCCAGTGCCTGTCGTCAGTTGCTACTGCCTTGCAATCTGGCTTTCTTCCATACTGTGAACCTGTGTACCAGCGTTGTGTAAATCTGGTGCAGAAGACCCTTGCACAAGCCATGGTATTTTTCTATTGCTCTTGCAGTGTTCTCAGAATATCGCCTTAAACCAGTGTTCTGACTATGTAAAGTTAGGTGTTTGCAGTGAGATTTGTAGTTTAAACTTTGAATATCTAAATGAAGCTTGTAGTTCTGGAAATTTTGCATATCTCTGAGAAAATCTAATATTCATTTTGTCAATTAATACTTTTTTTGTTGCAGTTGCATAATGCTCAGCCAGACCAATATGAGGCTCCAGATAAAGATTTCATGATTGTGGCTCTTGATTTACTCAGTGGTTTAGCAGAAGGTCTTGGAGGCAACATTGAACAGCTAGTTGCTCGCAGCAATATCCTGACATTAATGTACCAGTGCATGCAGGTGAGATGAGTAACCTGTTTGATCCAAGCATTTTCTTTCTTAAGAGAATCAGAAACACTTCTAGAATTGTTGTATTTTTCTCCTTCTCTTTAGGATAAAATGCCTGAGGTACGGCAGAGTTCTTTTGCGTTGTTAGGTGATCTGACAAAGGCGTGTTTTCAGCATGTTAAGCCTTGCATTGGTATGTTTCTTTTACATATTAAACCATTAACTTGTTTTACAAACTTACCTGATAAGAGGCTGGTTTGGCCAATGTTAAATTTCCTATTCTGGGACTTGCCTTCTTGTGGTGGTGTAAGTTTTCATTTTCCTTTCTCAGAAAAAGTCTGTGGTCTTTTCTCCTTGAATTGTGTGTTTAAAAGACATGTTCTTATTTTGGTAAACAGTGCAAAAAGATTTTTTGTATAAGATAACAAGCTATTTGTGCTGGAATGCAGCAAAACAGATGTACTTCAATCAGAGTAGCTGCTTATTTTGATAAAAGCTTGAATTCGTAGCTTTTTTGTTCTACTAGAGTCTATTGTTACATAAAATCATATATATGTTAATTAGAAAATTGGCTAGAGGGTAGGTTTTAGTTTAGTTTTTTGTTTGTTTGTTTGTTTGTTTTGTCTTTAAGTTCAGTGAGGAAGTAACATCAGTAACACATTTCCATGGTATTTGCAGTCTCTTCCTGCATGGACTCTTAAGATACATTTAACTTGCCAAATAAATGCTGGATAGGCTTGGAATTTAGATTTAGAATTTTTTTTAACAGGTGTTATAATCTATCTTTGTAGCTATCCAGGTGATTTGGGGGTTGTTCAACTATATCATAAAAGTACAAGTAATTGTAGCTGTGAATTTTTTTTTTTTCCTCTTCTTATTCCCTCTTCTTCTCTCTTCTTCCACCCTGGCAAAGGAAAGAGAGAAAAAAAAGTTGCTAGATTTACATAAAGATAAAACCTATTAGGAAAAAAAAATAATAATTTGAAAATATTTGCATTGATCTGCTTAGGTTCTAAAACCAGATTAATCTATATCGAGAAGAAACACAGCTCTTGTTAATTTGTGTGTAACTCTTTCCAAGCATTGAAATAGTTTTGTTGATTTTTAAAAAAAAAAAAAATTCACCCCCATGATCCTGCAATAATGAGATAATACGGTTGTATTGTATGATGAGATTTTTTTAAAATGTTCTTTCCAGCTGATTTCATGCCAATTTTGGGAACCAATCTAAACCCCGAATTCATTTCGGTGTGTAACAATGCCACCTGGGCAATTGGAGAAATCTCCATCCAAATGGGTAAGATTTCTGTTTTTTTCCTTGAATGTGTGCACATTTAGCATGGCTTGTCTGGGGTGGTTTTAGTGGTACTTCCATGTTAAAATTAAATTTGAGATTCTTGTCTTTGTCAGTAAGTTCGGTGTACACTATTAGACTATGTATATTGATGGTAATTTTCTTCTGATTTTTTTTTTTTTTTGGCTGTTTCAGGTATAGAGATGCAGCCTTATATTCCAATGGTGTTGCACCAGCTTGTAGAAATAATTAACAGACCCAACACACCAAAGACGTTGTTAGAGAACACAGGTACCCAAAACCGAAAATACGGGTGAAAGGAATTAGAGATTTTTATATAATGATTTTTAAAATTGCATAGGGAAAACCACACCAGAACTGATTTTGTTATTATATATTTGACTTTTATAAGCAAAAGCAACTCTCTTTTGCAGAAGCTCTTACAAGTCTCAGTCTTGCAGCAAACCATCTATCATATATCTAGATTCTCAAAGTTATTGCTTTCTTAATTTTAGAACATTCTATTTATTTATCTTCAGTTTAAGTATTCTGCCAGTTTTATTTATGTATTGAGAATGACAAATGTATGCAGTAACACTTAAAGACTTATTTCACACTGCTTTCAGTATTTGCATGTTCTTATACATGTGTACTGTATATATATGTCTAGTGTTTGAAACATGTAATTGGCATATATGAAACTCTTTGAATTTTCAAGAAATGTACTTTTTTGGGTTTTTAAGAGTAGCTTGTAATACCATGCACAAAAATCTAGATCTGTGATGGCAATTTTACCACAATGTAACTGAAAAGCTGTATAACTTCTATTACCCAGGCTCTTAATAACAAATTTCTGAAAATCATTCTCATAATGGCATGCATGTTTTGTGTTCTGGCACACAGCTTTGCCTTCCAAATTGGGAGCAATCCCCAAATATCTTGCTGAAGTAGAATTTCTGAGGCTTGTTTCTTTTGCATTTATAGAGGGCATGTTCTGGTATAAAGAGCACCTTCCATACTTAAGCAAAACTTGATCAATTCTGGTTTACTGTGTTACTAATCGAGAACCTTTTGCTTTCTGTTTGAAAATTGTCTTGAAAGAAGATGACTGTTCAGTCATTATACCTGACATGTTTGAGAACAAGAAATTCAGTAGTACAGTTACATTTTTGGAGACCAAGCAACAGATAAACTGGACAGAGATTTTTAGTGTATATTGTTACTCTCTCATTCTCTGAATTTAAAAGCCACACTTTCTCTGTACCCCTATACCTGTTTAGTATGGAAGGTAAACTTGAAGGAAAAAATACCTAGTTGTCCGGCATATTATAGGTGCTACTTTTTGAAAAGGTAATTTTGGAGCGAATACCTACTGGTTGTGAGAAATGCTATGGAATAGTATAGAAATAAAAATTTTCTTTCCCCCTGCCCTGATCCCGTTCCTCTGCACTGATGGATGTGTGATACATGTAACTGAGAGACATCCAGTACTTAAATGTTTGCTTCCATCATTGTTAAAGAATTTTGGGAAGCATCCAAACAGTGGCCTTTTTTGTTTTTGTTTTTGTTTTCTTAATAGTTATTTTAAATGTGGTTGCATAACTGCAAATAAATGTTGAGTGTGGTGTACTTAATACAAGTTTGTTGTGGGATACTGTGCTGCATGCCACAAATATGTGCAAAAATATCACTGTTTTCTGCTTTAGCTTGCTACGTAATGAGCTATGAAAACATTTTTCTTATGGAAAGATGAGACCACCTTAAGTAAAAGTATTTGCATAGAAAATAACTGGTACATGCCAAAAAGTTGAGCCTGATGTCAAGTTTACTATTCCTTCTACAGACTATAGCTGTGAGAATTCATAGACAAAATTTAAAGGTGTGTTTCATTTGGAAGTAGCATTTCAAATGCGGTTTTATATCTGCCAAAATTTTAGAAACTGCATATTCATAGTGCAGAAGGACTAACATAGGGCAAAACAGTACATTACCAGTGAGCTGCAGCTTTTATGGATTGAGTATGTTTCAAACTGCTAGTATATCCTACACCAAACTTCTATTGGAGAAAGCATCATCTGCTTTATTGCATGTTTCATGAAAGTGTTCACAAATGCCTGTTAATTAGAGTGTTGCATAGTATGTCCCTTGAACATAGGTTTCCTTTCTCTGCTTCATATAAATCTGCTGGATTTTAGTATTATTCATGTATTTTGCTTCAAGTAATCCTGATACATTATTCCCCACCCTCTCCTTTTTCTAAAGATTAATCTTTTGTGAGTTGAGCAAACACCATTAAAACACATCTACATGATGGTATTTTCTTCAGTCTGTCCCTCAGAATAAAGGACCAAACTACCTGATCATGTGATGAAGCAATTTTGCTTTTCATGGGTCTTTCTGCCTTAGTATCAGAAGTCAGATCCTCATACAACTTCTATGGGGAAGCCTTTTGTGAACAGGACAAGTACTGGGATTAAAGAATTAATTATCTGTAGTCTGTTGCTGTGAGTTAGCAACCATTATAAATTAAATTCTTTACATGAAGACAACAAATATTTGGTGCCTTTTGAGACATGTTTCATTTATATGGTGCTTTTAGATAGACCACTATGTTTTCAATGTAAAAGTATTTATTCATATGTTTTTACTGATGGAGTAGATCTATTAAAATCTTGAATTCTAATTATGGGGGGTGGAGAGGGGGAATGTTTAGACTATTTGATACTAAAACTGGTTAATACCAGGAGTATCCATAATAGTACGTTTGAATAAAAACTTTCAAATGTATGGTAGGTAAATTTACTGCAGGTTAGTCTGAAGAAGGGCAGAATGACTGCTAACATCAGAAAGCCTTTGGATTTTAAATTGTGTTTTTGGTGTTCTCTCATTTACTTCTTTAATTTTTCTTTTACCCTGGAGAGTATACCATATATGTTGCTGCCTCTTATTTAGGGGGTGGTAATAAACAGCACTGGTGATATCTTATGTTTACTATCATACATAGATTCTGTTGACTTCTGTTTCTGAGTTATTTGTTGTTTTTTCTTTATTTTTTCTCCTCCCCCCTCATTTGCTCATGTCTTGGTTGGCGTTTGGTGGTGTATAACCGTGATTGCGTTACCTTAGCAATAACAATTGGTCGTCTTGGTTACGTTTGTCCTCAAGAGGTGGCCCCCATGCTACAGCAGTTTATAAGACCCTGGTGTGTATTATTCAATCTTTTTTTTTAATTCATTTTTCTTCACTCTCTTTCTTTCTTCTCTCTATCTCACTTTTAGATATATTTTCAGTTGGTTACAAAATCTCAATCCTTAATCATTGCCAACCATGTGACTAATCTTGTCCTATCAGGTTTGTGAGTTTTTAGTAGCACCGTCATGTATTCTTTATGTTGTGGCTAACGACTAATTTATGCATGGGATAAGATTGTCACATGCTTGCTGTGTTAAAGCTTGACTATGAAAGAGCATTTTAAAATCCACCAGAATGATGATAGAATGCATGCAAATACTGTAAAATTTAAACTGTGCATTACTTTACTTAAAATTCAGTCTGAGGCTTGAATTGTTGTAAGGAATATATGTTTATAGATTTGTTATGTATAAAATAGCTTGCTTGCTGCTGTAAAACTTAAATAACTGTTCCGTAAGTGGTATCTGACATAATTCATACTGTGATAGTATTACATGTTTCGCTTCTAATAATTACAATTTCTATAAATATTTCAGATACATGTTTCTTTTGTGTTTAATGGAACACAGGTCACACTTTTTAACTGTATGTAGTGTAACAAGAGCACAAGGTTCTGGAGATGATTCCTAATGGGAATATGCTAGTAAAAACTGTGTACAACAAGTGTTTTGCTTAGTTTTCAAAATAGCATTTCAGATCATTTTATCAGTGTGACCTATTCCATCAAATACTGTCATCTATTTCTGACTTGACTGAAGAAAAAGCAATAGTTAACTAAGTTTTTCTCTCCAACCTCTTAGGTGCACCTCTCTGCGAAACATAAGAGACAATGAGGAAAAGGATTCAGCATTCCGTGGGATATGTACCATGATCTCGGTCAACCCTAGTGGAGTAGTCCAAGTAAGATACGTGAATAGAACTTAACTTCGTTTCTTTACTCATGTGAAATTTAGTGAAAGCTATATATGTAGTAAGAAATAGTTTAGCCTGATGTGATTTCCTACAGTACATGATGTAAATTGATTTTGAGGCAAAAATGTTTGTATTACAAATCATATTGATTAGGATGCTTTGGTAATTACCAGCTAGTAAAGGAAAGGAGAAGAATGTTGTTAAAGGTAGGGCTTGTGTTTTACTTATAAAGAATATATAAATAATAGTCTTTGATTAAAATAACTGTATTTTGATACTTCTGTCAGGTGGTAGTCAGGATCTGTATGAGAATTTGAAGGCAAAAATTGACACATATAAACCTATTTTCCAGATGTAACCTAAGCTCTTAAAACAAGAAACAGAACAAAAACAGTAACTATCTCGTCATTCTTAAAACTTGGGTGTAGAAGATTCTGTTTCAACTTTGGATAAATTGCCTAAATAGTGAATGTGACATGGAACATGCTTCTCTTTAAAATAAATGATATATTTGAAGAATAGAATGACATACTCTTTAGTTTCCACACCTCCAAAGTAAACCTATGCCAATGTAATATTTTGTAAGAGGAAAATGAAGGTGATTTTCCCCGCTCTTCTGCTTGCAATTATTTGTGAAACACAAGGATTGAGTCTCTGTCTTGTTTGAAAACTTTGTTCAGTTCACTTTTGCCCTATTTTGTACCTGACATTTCCCTCTTCTGCTGTCCGTTTTTTCTTTCACATAGCTTAAGGGAAGCGAATAATTAAGGACTCCCTTCATTGTCTCTGTCCTTCCTTCCACCTCTCCTACCAAGAAACATGTGCATTATCAACTGAACGACTAGAGACTGGTGTTTTAGGAATGTAGTATGGCAGCAGAATAATTAAACGTAGGGATTTTGAGGTGGCTTTAGTTTTGAACCTGTACGATAAACACTCTGTATGTCCCAGAAAAAACCTCTGTCATCTGTTTAAAGAAATACAGTAACTTTTTGCCCCAGCTAGAAGAGAGTGAGAGTGAGTGTTGCAGATGTGCTCCTGATTTTGTTGCTTGTTATTAAGGTGATTGGTTCTTGAATTTTGTATATGTACTGAAAGAATTGTTAGACAAGTGTGGTATGGGAGGGAAAAGCTGGGGTTTGTTTTAACTAATTTTATTTAATCAACAACCTGGTTAAACAAAGTTGTTCCTACACTCAGCTAACTGGAAAATAAATACATAAAAACAAAGGAATCGTGAATTAGGATCAAGACGATACATAGTTCATAGAAAGAATATCAAGGATTGTTTTTAGACCTATAAATTGAGATTTCTAACCTGTGTAATTGTTTAATCTTCTAGGACTTTATTTTTTTTTGTGATGCTGTTGCATCATGGATTAGCCCAAAAGATGATCTCCGAGACATGTTCTGTAAGGTAAGCTTTCTAATATAACAGTATATCTTAACAGTTGTCTTTTTGGATCCTGTGTATTTTTATTGCTTTGTATTTCCACTCTTGGTACTAGCTGTGTTTGTGGTCATGGAGACTTCTTTGCAAGGTCATAAATTTTCAGACAAAACAGTATAAAAATCTTGACTTTTTTCATTTGAGATATTCCAGACTTTGAGATACTGTAAATGATAAAGATCATCAAAGAGCTTTTCATGACTAGCTTACTGTGTTTTTCCTGCATTTGAAAGAACAGGGCTTTTTATACCACATTTAAGGCATTTTTGTTTTTTTTCTGGAAAATGAGATTTGTACGGTTCCAGGTTTTTTTGCCATAAAAGTGTCTACTTTATTTTCGAGAGATGCCTAGAAAATTGCAAATTAATACCATTCCAATGGTATCCTGATTTTTTTTCTCTTATTCTTGCTGAATATAAGTTTTCGAGATTAACAGAATTCCTATTGGATGAGGAAGTGTCAAGAAACTAATGTACTGTTCAACCTTAGAGTACATCCCCAGATATGTGACAATAGAACTTAAGCAATATTTGCCTTATGTAAAATAAGAAAAAACTCATCCAGAATGTGATATGACACTAGTGTTTTGTTTTTACACTAGTTACTTAAAGAAAAAAAAAAAAGAAAATTCAGTTTCATGAACAGATGCCATTACTATTCAGTAGTGTGGCTCCCTTCATAAAATTAAATTTCTGGGTTTAGAAAGAATGTATGTCAGAAGTTCATGCTACAAAGTTGGAACTCTTTTGTCTCGTCTTTAAGAGCAAAGTAAGATTTCTATCTTACTGTCATAGTTATCCTGTCACGTAACTGTCCTCCCTGAAGGCACATCAGGTACAGGAAACATGCAGCTGTGAGTATTCTAGCGTTTACCAAAATGAAAAAACAAATACTTTAAAGCTTTAAAGGAAGTCTAGGATGCTATCTGTGATGATTGTCCAAAGCAGTTTCAGTGCATGTTTTTGCACTGATCCTTCAGCCTTGAATACTTGCTTCAGTAAGTTAGGTTCCTCTTTTTCAGATTCTTTCCAACTTGAGTGACATCTAATGCATTCAAACTAGATGCAATCAGTCTTGGTCACCTGACATAATGACATTAGTGCTTTTTAAAGTGTATGCTTTTGTGCTTTTTACCATGCAAGAAAGGAGGCAAAGCTTTCTTCAAGAGATGGCATGCACAGATTTTAGATTACTACCTCATAAATACATGGTTGCTGTAGTCCAGTTAGGTGTTTTTCCAGTTATGTCTTTGAAGAACAGTGGAAACTCTAGGAATTTTTTTCACTGTTTTTTTTTTTTTTAAATAAAAGTAAGGTATGAAGGTTGTGACTGAAGCTTATTAAAACTCTACTGGAAGATGATTTAACAATGTTCCTTTTGCCATACTTGGACACTTAGATTTTCAGTAGTTTTTTGACAGCTGGCTAATCTGACTCTTTCGATCAGGAGAGAGAAGCGAGCCTGCTTCTGGAAGGTCTTTTTCAGAGAGAAAAGCAGTAACTGGTGACACTGAATTGTTGTTATCCCTACATACTGTTTAAGAACAGCTCTGCTTGAGAGTGTTGTAATGAGGGTGAATTTGGTACCATGAGCTTTAATTTTGCCATTACCGTTTCTGTGAGGATATGTTCATGACAGACTATTACACGATCTAGTGTTGTTGAGTTAAAAAGAGAGAATAAAATTTTTACTGTCTTGGCGTAATTTTCTATGAGGAGAAGCTGTTTCATCTGCTGTTGCACTTTCTAATCTTTACCTTTTAACCTGCTGCTTTCAGATCTAACATCCTAAGATATTTTTGTAATATCATTTAATTTTTATAGTTTTCAGGCAATTTATTACGTTAAAAGTTCCAGACTGAAACTTGCAGGTTTTTTTTTTTTCTTTTTCCACTGGCTTTTGACTGTCACTGACTGTAGATCCCTGTTCTATCAAAACACAAAAGCTTCTTTATTAGTGACAGTTGCCTTACAGCTTTCATGTGAAAAACAGGACTCCCACTTTTGTATTACTGCTAGCAGTTGACAAGTACTCATTCTGTCAAATGCTGGCTGCAATTTTGTCTGCACTCTTTTGCCAGAACACAGTAAACATTTAAAAAAAGAAATGCGAATGCAGTAAACTTAACATGTATAAACTGTATCAATTGATAAAATATTTAGTATTCATCTTACACATTAAAAATACATGTAGACATGTATACACGTACTCATTTGCGTGCATAGCTATATTCTGTATGTCATCCTGAAAGATTTCAGTGAAGAAACGTCTCCTGATAGCATTTCAGTATTAAATAGGAGAATTCGAATGGACATAAATACAATCCAGAAGTTTGTGTCTTACTGCGTATTTTGCTAGTAAATAACATAACCTCTCTTTAGTGATGATCTTGACTTCTCTCTCGTTTCTAGATTCTTCATGGATTTAAAAATCAAGTTGGAGATGAGAATTGGAGGCGTTTCTCTGACCAGTTTCCTCTTCCTTTAAAAGAGCGCCTTGCAGCTTACTATGGGGTTTAACATCATGCACTGTAGCTGCAGTCCCATAATTGGAGGTAAGCAGACAAATCTTCATTGCCAAACAACTGTGTAACAGACTTCCTCTCTAGTTGCGTTCTATGAAACAACCAGACTAGAATTTTTCTGAGATGCTAAATATCTTTCCTTCCTATAAGGAGGGGAAAAAAGAAAGGATCATCATGTACCTAAATGATAGTACCTGTAACAATCGCAATTGACTGACTCTGTTGTCTTATTTTTACAGAGAGAGAGAAAGAAAGAAAAAGTGTGTGATAATGCACAGTAGTGTGTCAAGATAAGGTTCGAAGTGTAGGTATGATAAAATGATAGTTCAAGTTTAAGAAGCAAAGACAGTGATCGTCGAACCATCATACTACAGACAGACTCCTTTATGTCTTATGAATTAGTAGATGGCAGATGTGGTCTAAGAACAAGTACTCTTCTAGGACAAGAAAGCAAGTTTAACACACTTTAGTCATAAGAGATCCAGTATACTCCTAACAACATACTAGATGATCTTTGAACTAAATAAGGGATGTTATGCTAACCTGTCACTGTAGAGCTTTTTGTTCTGAAGACGCTGACGTATTTATTATTGCCATGTCCCATTTTGTGCACAAATTCAGAATTCTTACAGTTCTGTGTGGAAAATGATTCAAATTCAGTAAAGAACAGAGATAGTGCATTCTAGAATAATTACAGTATTACACCACTTTGTTTTGTATGATTTCTGTGAACACTGTATGAAGCAAATTTCCCATGTGTAAAGTAGTGTGACACTGTGAAGAGATGATTACACTACCCCAAAAAATGGATGAATTAAGTTTGTTCAGTCAATCTATGTATAAATTTGATACTTGTAGAATTTTTCTACTAAATTATGGGAGTAATACAATTTTGGTTTATTTTTCGGCGGACTGCTGTTTAAAAGACATTTTCTAAGTCACTGACACAGGAAATCCTGTTTGAATTACAATTAATTAAAAATAAACCAATTTTTAACGTCTGTATGTTTGTCAACAAGAGCAACATGAGAGTGTTTTCTGCTTCTGATTAGGAGGAATCCAAAGTGATAAAGTTCACAATTACTCTGTTTTAATTCAGGAGACATTATGGCCATCTTGTTTATTCCACCTAAAAGTGAAGTTGGTAGCAAATGTGTTTAATGTTCTTGCTCAGTATCATAACTGCCTCATAAATAGTGCTAAAAAAAATGAAAAGCTTATTAGAATATATAGGACTGCTTTGATCTTAAACCTGAGCTTAGCTGCAATAGTAAAACTGACAATGTAAGTTTAAAGCATGCTTTGTTGTTCCTGATACAAATGGGTTTTTCTTTAATGGCCTTAAAAGGAAGATGTAGGTATAAATCATTTTTAAGTTAATGTTTGGCACCTACTGCTTAAAAAATCAAAAAACCTCTTAATTTATGCACAAATCTATGAGTTAAGGTTCAAGGTAAGAGTTAATTATACCTTTATCTTTTAATTTTGCAGGTCCTTCAGTCTGGGAGACTATGAGGGAGCCTCTGCACCCAGGGAAAATGTTACCCTTTACTGGGGGGAAGGGNTCACAAGCAGTAAAAGGCTTTCTTTTTTATTTTGTGGTTTGTTTTTTTTTTTAAGTAAGAGTTTTCTACATTATTTCATCATGCCTGATGGGATTCCTAGGTATTTGCATGTTAATGAAGAACTACACAAATGAAGTTAGTACAGATGAAGTGCAGCTTGTGTCTGTATTAGAAGCAGGAAACCCCATCATAAATTAATAAAGGTTAACTTGGACAAAGGAAGCAACCTGCAAGCTGCCAAATGAGTCACTCCTTTCATTTTTAGGGTAAGGGGAGGGACGCTTCTAAGGAAAGATTGACATCTTAATTTTTACATTTAAAAGGTAATTAAAGTAGTGGATATGATTTGATTATTGTACTTCATTAGATTTAATTTCTAGAGTAAGGCATTATTCTTAACGTGCAGTTTAAGGTTCAGGCATGCATTCTGGCTCATAGTGATCAGAAGTAATTTAAAATAGTGGGAAAGTAGCATGCTTGCATCACATAGAGTGAAATTGGTATACATTTACCTATGTTGCGCCAGTTTTGTGTTGCAGTTTACCAATTCAATATAGCCCTGCATTTAAAATTCCTTTTTAAGATTCTGTGGATTTCATTTTTGTTAAGAATATAGATATAAAGTACTGTAGGTAACAATTAGGCCTTGAAATACCTTTTTAGGATCTGTTAAGATAAGATTGATATTGTATTGTGTGTAACCTGCACAATGTGGAAAGCTGATATAGCTGTGCAAAATATTTGCCTCTGTGCTGTCAGTGTGATGTGCTTTCTGCATGGTTATATACTAGTGATTTTATCAGAATCTCTAAAAATGAGTTACATGGTAAGACCCGTTAAAGGCTGCATAAATGTTAGTTGGCACGTAAAGACAATTGTAGAAGTTGATGACAATTGCTATATTTGTGTTTATTCTCACTCAACATATTACCTTCTACGCTTTCTTTTTGTTCGAAGCATGATCTTAAAGAGATGTTTAAGTTAATGGATGTAATGCAGGGTATTTACACTGTATTGGCGCATGTTGGTGGCCCTTTGTGATGTAGTTAAATGCACAAGGGTGCAAGTTTAAAGCTACAGAGTGAAAGTTGGTTTGGATCCTCTTCATTTCATTTGTTTAGCTTTTCTGTTGTGTTTTTTTTTTTCCTCTACTTACATGTATTCCTGTGAATAAATCCTTGTTAAGTTAACCCTTTACTTTTCCTTCCATGTGTATTTTCTTATGTACTGTGAATGTGAAATCCTAACTGGTACACTTGATCTTGTGTCCATCTGAAAGTGGCAAGTCTTTAATAATTTAGATTGCCTAAAGAGTATCCCATGATGATAAAGGAAAATGGAGAGATTTTTAACTCTGCTGGTCAGAGGTGAAGCCACACCTTTCCATTTTTCAAGTGCTGCATAATTAAATCTGCAAAACAAAATTAAGCCATAACAGCCTTTTTGTAGATTTTGTTTCTCACCTTTACATTGCAGAATGAATACTGGATAAGAGTTTTGGGGTTTTTTTTGTTTCGTTGATTTTTTTTTTTTTTTTTTTTTTTTTTTAAGAACTTGCTCTTCTTTGCATGGTTCTGTTCTTTGGCTGTTGAATGAGTTAGCCATTGCACTGAAGTTTGAGCTGTGTGAGTGTGAACTTATAAATGCTGTTTAAAGAATTTGGAATTTTTTTTTTATGCATGTCAGCATGCATATTTTACATGACTTCCACTCTCTCCTTTTTTGGCATTGCAAATTTTAATGGATTATGTCTGAATAATAGTTTGGACAGATAACTCTATGGAGTATATTCAGTAATGCTAGTACATAGTATTTATTCCATTTGGTAAAAAATGCATGTGATAACTTACTTTCAAATTACCTTGTTTTGGTAGCAAGTACAAAATTTCTTCTTAACTAATACCTCTGAAGTAAATTAGTAGTAGTCACTAAAAATACATTAAAACCAAATTCTGGAAGGGAAAAAAAAACCCCAAACCTTTAAAATTTAGCAAGGTGGAATATTATTTTTAGACAACAAACTTTCTTCAATTTGGAGTGTGTTTGAACACTAGGGAAGAGTTCCAGAGAAATTACATTTTTAAAATTGTACCTACTCAAATAATACTGTAGCATCACAGGTAGAATCTGAGTTTAAACTTCTTAAATTTCAGAAAGCCCCTTTAACCAAGTAAAACCACTCCACCTCACCTCAGATTAGCTTGGGATGCCACTTTTATACATAGGTATGTGAACTGATCTGGTATAACAGCAAGGAAAATAATTTAAATGAGGCAGTAATAAACAGTACTGACAAAATAGTCTTTTCTATCAGTAAGTTATGTTATATTTTAAAGCAAATAAACCATATTCCTATTGCATAATATAGCGCAGAGATTTGCAGAAGCCATTTAGGGTATAATGTGAGGTAAGAAAAGTTCTGAATCAGCATTAATGTTTATAATTCAATTATTGCATCATGGGATATATAAAAAGCATCTTAATTCTTGTGATGTAGTCCTGACTGTTCTTGAATGTTGACTGAATGTTTTTACTGGTAGAATTGTGAGTTTGTCTTTGTTACATTCCAGTGTTTCTGCCTCTTGGCATGCTAAAAGCACGGCTTACTTCATTTGCTCCTTACACACTGAATAAAGTGCTGTTTGTGTGCTAAACTACAGAAATAGCCGCTGCTAAGTAATGGTGTAGATTTTTCTACTTGAATATTTTTGTTGTAGGAACCTCAGGAGGTCAGTGTTTACTGTTTTTATATATGCCTTTTTCCTGTTTTAAGTTTCCCTTTTTTGAAGGATTGTGAGAGTGAACAAAAGCTGCTGATCAACCTAAGTTGGTAACAGAAAGTGTATTTAAAATCCTTATAAATGCATCTTTTTGGCAGTTCTAAATTACTGTTAAATTAGTCTTAAGTGAAGTTCAATACTACATTTTTTTCATGAAACATTCAGGAAACAGCTTGTTTTACTTAAGGAAAAAGATTACAGTAGTTCATCATTTTAACCAGTGCAAGCAGAAATAATCAATTTTTAAAATTTTTTCCAAAGCTTGATTATTTTCTAAATCAGTGAATATGTATATATTTAAATTGTAGTAAGTTAATTCTTATGCTTGAGTTTAGTGCTCCTTAAAGCTTGTACTCAGAAGATCACTTTTAGAGGAATGGGTTTAAAATTTATAATAATTATAATTTTTAAAAGTTATGAAGTAGCATAAATTTTATAACTAACAATATTGATACACACTGTGATTTTTTTTGTTGTTGTTCTTAGGAGTTTTATGTTAGCATCAATCTTAATTACTTAAACTGCATATATTGTATAATAGTAAAATGTATATTTTAAAACTTCAAGTGGCTTTCCTCAAGCGAAACTCATTCATACTTAAAAATATTCAAATATTAGCTTTATCTCAGGTGAACACTCTTGTACCCTTTTTGTTGAGAACACATACTAATATAAATGTGTCTTAGTTCTATCAGTTCATGTGTTTCATTTAGGCAGCTTCTCTGTCTTAAACTTACTCTAAATTAACTTTCTACTGTGGGACTATATTGACACTTGCTTCACCTATTTTATTCATATTGAATGTATTAACACATAAGGTGCAAAAACATTCTTCCTTTGAGGAGAATGCATCCATATTCAAACAGCTGAAATAGTTCTTGAAAAATGCTTTAAATGCCACACCGTATTGGAAATCATTTGTTTCAAATTTTGTCAAGGACAGAAGTTGCAGCTTAACACTAACTACTTCAATACCATCTCTTTTGTGAGGATAATAGCCACATGAAGCTTCTATATAGGGTCTAAAGAGTAATTTTTTATCTTAGATAAAGGTTAAGCTTTACAGTGAGATGGCAAAACATACTGCAGTTAGCTCAGATAGATGCTGATGTAGCTTGCATACATTTGTTATATATTAAATATTTCCAGTAACCTCATCTTGAATAAATAAAGCTTGGTCTGTAGCTGTGTTTTTTTTACTCTCGTATGCGTTCTGCAGAATGACTTGCATCCATCAGTCTTCTAGGTATTCTCCAATAGAAACCTTTTTGTCTGCCACTGATGCTTGCTTTTTGCACTTAATGTTTGGAGCAAGCCGGTTTTAGATTGTTATTTTTAATGGAAGCTGAGGTGAGGACGCTTGTTGCTTGCCACGTAGGTTATGTTCTGCTAAAACAATAAGAATGCTTACTCACTTGAATGTACTTATATGAGGGAAGTTTAAAATGGCTCTGTAGGATGAATCCCTGTGTGGTGTTACAGTATACTTTAAGTAAACCAAATCCACATCTCGAAGTCAGCACTTACAGTATAGTATCAATTTTTCAAGAAGCTGGTTCTATTGAGCTATTTTCACTTAAGGTATCTATTTCCTTACTTCGGATAAGCAAGAAAATTGAGAAGGTTGGGGTGGTTTTTTGCAAGGACAATGACTAGCTAAAAAAAAAGGTATAAGCAAGTTCATTTGGCTGTTGAAATCGTCAGTGTTGGAATCTTTTTTTCATGTTGTATATTGTCTGACATACTAACACTAGACTCTTCTAAAATCTTTAATTGGATGCAGTATCCAAAATAGTTAAAAGTGAAAGATGACTGGATCTTTCTGCTGACAACTTAGGTTGTATGAGTTTTGCCTGAAAGCTTTAAATCTGATGTTTCTGTATCTGCCACAATGTTGGAGTGTTTCCTTCAAACATATCCTCCTGCAACCTTTCAAACTGTACTAAATTGAGTGATATTTCTTGAAGTCTGCCTATGTGCTAACAGAACTTCATTTTAAATAGAATATGGTTTTAATTTTTGATAAGCTGCTGAATTTTAAAGAGTTTTTGGGGCCACCAAATATTTTGGATCATGCAGAGAATATATATTGTACTGTAGTAATTTTGTATTTACATTTGTATGATGTGACATAATAGTTGTGAATGTTAATCACTGCTTGACTCTGTTAATAAAGTTGTTTAAATATAGAAGTTGCATTGCAATTTTTAATGAAAGAGTACATTTTCATGTCCAGTGTACGTTTTGCCTGACCCATTAGTGCACTATTCTGATTCACACATCTAAGTTCTGGTGTCTCTTGAATAAGGATTTTCATTTCATCTGAAAGAATAAATTGGATAAGTTAAAGATTGGTTAGGATTAGATGTTTTGTGCTGTTTGAGGGCAGATCAACACAGAAATACATGAACTGAAATCAATGCCTGTTAGGTAACTACAACTGAGAAATTGGTACATTTGACTGTATTTTTGTTTGATACAGCTGATGTTTGCTAAGTCTGACTAAATGGGGAGGAAAAAAATAATTGTTCTCATGGCTTGTGCTATCAATAACGTGAATTTTTTAAAAGGAGTAAATGAGAAATAAATTCAAATTATTCACTTGCAATGGTCTTAATTGTAAGTTCGTCCAGCTTTTATGGGGCTTTGATAATGCAAAGGTCCGTCCTACAGGAGTCTCTAAAATGAAAGTTTGAAGCTTAACAGTAGTAGCTCTCAGGACAAAATCCACCCACGATAATTTGGACATTTTGTGTTCACTTAAAATACTTAACAGTTGGTCTATCGTATCTAGACAATTATGTTCAGTACACATAGCTTCGATAGCATAATAGTTAAAGTCTATAGTGCACTGTTACGATAGAACTACTTACTATAATAAATTAAAGGTAGGAATTAATTGCTGTGTACTCATACAAAAATCTGCTTAGCAAATTACATTTATTTTTTTGCTTCCAGATAGAGGATGCCATGGAATAGCTATTAGCAGCAGATAGGAAGCTTTGGAATAGCTGTTAAGAGCAGTGTGGTGCGTAGAGACAAAGTTGATATCTAAGTGATCAGTTCTTGTGAGCGCACTGGTGGCTGAATGAAAGGGGATGAGGGAAGTTTTGTCTTCCAAATAGTACTCTCCACCACCTTTTTATTGAGGAGTGTTTATGGTAGATTATCTTGCTGTCAGTCAGAAGTTGTATTCAAGTCTCCTACTATCAGCTTACAGTCTGTTCTTAAGCTGTGGGCTCTAATTTTCTGTCTGAGGTTAATTGCTAGCTGTATATACAAAGAAAATATAAGTAGAATAATTACTAGCATTTTGCATATGTGAAATGAATGTTAAGACTAAGTTTGTGGTCAGATTGAAACAGTGCAAAGGATCATACTTTCAATGTAGGTGATGCTATTTCGTAAAAAAAAAAAAGTCTAAAATGTCGTTGAACAGAAAAAAACCTCATTTCAGTGGAATACTGTCTGTGTAAAATAATTTAGGTATGTTAAGTGCTCACAGAGTAAATAGCTTCTGTTACCCCAGAATGACTCACAGTGAAACATACTGCTTAAGTAAAGTATCTGTATGTAAAATGCAGTTCTTTCACAGGCCTTTACCCTTGTTTTGCATAAAATGAGCAGTATGTACCATAAAAACCCCTCACGCTGAAATGTTAATCTGAATAATGGCAGACTTTAAATGACATTGTTTCCAATAACCAGTCCACATTTTAAGGAAAACAGAAGCTGCTTGTGTATAAATGCATGTAAGTGATGGCATAAAAGAACTTACTTTTTAATTGTAGTTTTTCAGGGACTTTTTGCAACACCAATTCTTTTGTTTGCCAGACTTCCATTTGATTCATAAAACTTAAAATTGAGGTATTTGTTTTGTAGCTTCAGGTAAAAATCAGTTTCATCAAACTGTAATTGCTAATTAAAGTGTGAAAATAAAACATGTTGAACTGTTGAAATGTTTTACCCATTTTTCCTTGCTGCCCCTTAACAAAATGGATAAACTACCTTTATTAAGTATACAGGAGAACTTAAGTCTTCCCCTGTGTTTACAGCATACAGATTAATTTGGATGCATAACCACTTCAGTATTACTGTAAATGATATTAATACTCTTTAATTTTTTATTATTTCTCTGCAGCTGCAGCATGTAATAGAAATGCCAAATAGAATTTTGTTTATCTGATAAAGTACAGTATACAATGAGAGATGATGTTAATTTGCCAGTCCTTTTACCTTGAAGTGATTGTCAATCAATATCCTAACATGTAGGGCACACTTAATTTGCAGTTTTCTCAAGCTCTCGTCCAGCTTTACATTCATGTTGACTTAACAGGATTCTGTGGCTTGCAGACATAGAAATGAAGGGTTCTGTAAGTTGAACAATCCATAGTGGACAAACTCATTAAAAAAAAAATGAAAATGAGGGATTTGCTTTAAGACTAAAAATGAGGGGAAAAAAAAAAAAAAAAAAAAAAGATTGTTTTTCAACTGCATTCGAATGGTATTTTTCTTCCTAGAACCATATCTTGTCATGAGGCACCTTTCAGTGTTTTCTAGTGATCATCCCAAAAGGAAATTTTGAGTCATCTTACATCATGTGTTTGGTTTTTTTTTTTCTTAAGACATTGGTGGATCATCTTATGTATGCATTTTTCATTCTGAAATGTACATGCTCAAACAAACATGTTTGGAACCATTTCCAGAGTAACCCCAATCATGTTACTATGTGCAACTTTTCCTCTAGCTTTGGAAATACTTTGGAAGAACAGATGAATCACATGACAAAGTAAGAATTCAAGTATTCCTTTTCTTTAATTGTTATGTACTTTAGCATAAGGGAGAAAGATAGTTTCAGCACTTTCTCCGGTACTCCACCATAGGAAAATGGTAGCTAATTTTAGTTTTGCTTATCCCTACCTTCTTTGTTGAAGGCCTTATACACCAAAACTAGTTGAAACAGAGACCACAACTCTCATTCATTGGAAGCATTCACTCATATGTGTAACTGTTTCTGAGTCTGTAAAATGGCAGTATTCTAACAGGAGGATGTTGAGCTAGTAATTGCCTAATATGACAACTCAAAGTTTAATTTCTCTAGTTAAGAACTATTAGTGTCTTGGCTACTTTTATTTCTTCTGGGAAAAAAAAATCAAACAAAAACTAAAACCAGTAGACCTCAGTATCTTAATTTCTAATTTGCGAGAAATAAGAGGATGTTTCTTGGCCTATGGTAAAATCAGGAGGCTCTTTAAAGCATTGCTTTAGTTTGCACATCTTTATAAGCACTTAGGCTTTAAGAGTTTTATTAAAGTAATCAGGACACTATGCGTGACTTTCTTCCAGCCTCTCAAGCTGTTGGCTGACATTAGTAAGCACTAGTAGGTACATCTACATATGTTGTAAAGAGTCATAGGTAAGAATTATTTTCACACAGCATGACTTAACAAAATGCAAACCTTTCACTGCCCATCCTGTTCGTAGTGCCATTCTGATTTTTAACATGGAATCCTAATCATACACTTACATAACCAAATCATTTTGCCTTTTTCACAATATTTCAAATAGTTTCTTCTTACCTGGACAGCTAAAAAAGATATCTCTAGACTTACTGTCTTTCATTTACTGTCTTTCAGATACTCATTGCCAAGCCTGTGCACTTCCTCTCTGTTAGTCTAGTAATAAATTGTAAGCTGCATTTGGTTTAATTAAGAACACAAGAACAATTTGTTTTCCTATACTGTACTAAAAATACTTTCCTGAGATGCTGTGTAATCTTATTAGCCTCACTTCAGACTCTTCTACCACCAGTTATCTTTTCTGTTTCTGTTGTCTTTGTGATTTGGAGACCGCATCTTGATTTGTGATAAGTAGTGTGATAGGTAGCACTTTACTGCTAAATTAAGTTTTATCATCAGAGCTTGCTCCTCTAAAGACCTAAAGTTTGTTTGCTTTTCACTGAATTCAGATGCTTTAAATACCTCAGTCTTTTTTTTTTTTTTTTTTTAATTTAGGTTATTTTTACTAGTTGGGAAGTTGAGAACAAGTAAGAAACTGCTTCAAGTTCATTGATTGACATTTGCAGGTAAGTGCCAAAAACATGTATGCAATGTCAAACATATCAATTCATCAACAGTATAAATTCAACTAACCATTGAATATGTTCTTGATAATACTACAGTGTAACAATTTATCATGTTATTTCCCCATCTGACATAGAATATACATGAAAAAACTCAGTGTGCTGTTTTTGTTGTAATGCAGGGCTGAAGTGTGACTAGAAGTCACAATGGAATCTATGATGATGAAACTATTCTCTCTATTGTTACTAATCACAGAATCACAGAATAGTAGGGGTTCAAAGGGACCTCTGGAGATCATCCAATCCAAACTCCTGCTAAAGCAAGTTCCCCTCCATCTGGGGGCTTGGAAACCTCCAGAGAGGACTCCACATGTCCCTGGGCAGCCTGTGGCAGGGCCTCCTCACCCTCACAGGAAAGAAGTTTCTTCTCATGGTTCTCCACATGGAGTGGAACTTCTTGTGTTCCAGTGTATGCCCATTACCCCTTGTCCTGTCGCTGAGCCCTACAGACGAGACTCATGCCATTCTCTTGTTATCCACCTGCTAAGTATTAAGGTCTGCTCTCAGTCTTCTCCAAGCTGGCCCAGGTCCAGCAGCCTTTCCTTGTCAGAGAGATGTTCCAGTCCCCTGGTCATCTTTGTAGCCTTCCATTGGAGTGTCTCCATCCGTTCTCTGTCACTCTTGGACTGGAGAGCTCAGAACTGGACAGAGAAAGCCAGATGAGGCTTCACCGAGCAGAGAAGAGGGGGAGGAGAACCTCCCTTGACCTTCTGGACACACTCTTAGTGCATCCCAGGATACCATTGGCCGCCTTGGACACTGTCTTGGTTTAGGCTGATCTAGAACAAAGGAGCATGATCAGCCATAAGTACCAAGGGCCTTTGGAACCTTCCAAGGGTTTGATCGGGCAAAACAGACAAGACTACTCAACTTGGGGAAGAAAACAATATAATCCACCGCCCACCAAAAATGTAACAATCAGAAACCAGAGAGTAATACAATGAAGAGCACAACCAGCCCTTTAAGACCACTTTCTCCCCTACCTCTCCTTTCTTCATGGGCTCAGAGTCCTGATCTTTGCCTCATCCCCACATGAATGGCTCAGAGGGACAGGGAATGAAGGCTTCAATCAGTCTATTCCCAATGGCTCCTGCAGCTTGCCTTTTCTCAGGGCAGGTGGGGTCCTTGGTGGTCCCTCACAGGCAGCCCTGCACGGGCTGCTGCAATGTGCATTCATCCCAAAGGCTGCAGCTTCTCTCTGCCTCTCATGTGGGTCTGCTCTGCAGCTTGCAGGCTCTCCAGCATGGCCTGCGCCATGGCTGCCTTCTCACACAGTCTCTCGCCTGTCTGGGCACCCTCACAGGGGGCTGTTGGTGGCTCTCAGGCCTGCCATTGCCCTCATGGGTTGCAGGGGCACAGCTGTGTTCTCACCACAGACTACAGAAGGGTCTCCAGTACTCCTTCCTTCCTCGTTGTCTCACTGTGGGGGCTGCACGGTCAGCTGCATCTTCTACAACTCCTACACCTCGTATTCCGGCTCAGATTTCCTTGATGATGGCAGAGATGCCAGAATGGACCAGCCGGGCTGGAGGTGGGTCCACATCAGAGCCAGGGGACGTTTTGAGAAGTGCTTACAGGGAGAGCTCCCTGTTACCAAGCAGAACACTGCTCCATACAGACCCATGTCAGCCACGAGGGCACATAGCTGCCTCATGCTTAGCTTGCTGCCCTTCAGAATTCCCAGGTCCCTCTCCACAAAGCTGCTCTTCAGGAGGTCACCCTCAGCCTGTACTTGTTCTTTCCCATGTGCAGGACTCTGCACTTGCCCTTGTTTGAATCTGGGGTTTCTCTCTTCCAAACTCTCAAGCCAGTCAAGATCTTGCCGAATGGCAGCACAGCCTTCTGGGGAATCAGTCATTTTTCTCAGTTTGTTGTAATCGGCGAACTTGTTGAGGGTACACTCCATTTGTTCATCCAGGTTGTTGATGAAGTTGAATAAGACTGGCCCCAGAACTGACTGCTGTGAAACCCCACTAGCCACAGGCCTCCAACTCAGCTCCATTGATCACCCTCTGGGCTCTGTCATTCAGCCCGTTATTGATCCACCTTGCATCCAACCCACACTGTCTGAGCTTTCCTATGAGGCAGGTATGGGAGATGGCGTCAAAAGTCTTGTTGAAGTCAAGGTAGATGATATCTGCTTCTCTCTCCTCAAGCCATCATAGAAGACTCAGATTGGTCAAGCATGGTTTCTCCATCGTGAATCTATGTTGACTACTCCTAAATGTTCACTAACGCTTTCTAATCCTTCCATTTGATTGAAGATCAATTTGATGAAACATGCGTTTGGCAGGAATAGAGCAGAAGATTAATAAAGGTGGAGTATTACCAACTGACTCACTGTGAAACAATGCTGTTTGGGTTGTAATTTAAGTAACTGAAATAATGAATGGAATGGCGATCAAGGTTAGTGACTAGATCAGTAGAAGTGTGCATTTAAGATTACAGTGAGTCATATGATTCAGCCTAATGGAAAAACGTTGTTCCAGTGATGTTTAAAACAGTGTCATTAAAACTTGCTGTGAATTTTCAACAGAACACAGAAATTGTAACTAGCTTTGAGAGAACTTCAATGAGGTATACACCAATTTGAAAAAAAAAAATCAATTGATGACTTACTGTAATAAGTATGGTTATCTGTAACTGTGCACACATATTTTTGCTTATCTTGGAACTCAGAAGAGACGTTAGGAACATCCATCCTACCAAGAAATGGTCTATCATCAGACCACAATTTGAGTTTGTGCACATATTTCGTAAAAGAGCCTAGCTTATCTTAAGATTGTGTTGGAGATTTCCTGATACCCTTTGAATAAATTAGTTGAACTTAGCTGTATTTGCTGCCAACTTTATAATCTCTTATCTCCTAGCCAGACTTTTTTCCTAAGCTTTTTTAGCTTTAACTTCTGTCTATGGGAACTCATTACAGTTTTTGTACAAAAAGGCTGCAATAAATTCCTAGTCTTGAAGGCAATGGTAGGTCATAAGGAAGTGAATTATTAAACATCTGGGTAATGTTTGCAGGTATTCGGGTACAGTTGCTGGGTTAGAACATAATCCCAGTGGGTTTTAAATCCTACAAGGTAACCTAGCAGTACTTAACAGAAGTTAAATGAACCTTGAACGTTAACAATACTTTCCATCTTCCTGTTCTCTACCACAGTGGTAAACTCTGGCTTTTTGTATTTCCTGGTGCTCTTCATCTTCTGAACATACCTGAGCTGGCAGTATAACTTTACCTCTCAAGACTCTTTGTGTAGTTTTTTTCAACAAGAACTTTAAATAAAGAAAATGCATCTTTCAATCTGGTATATGAAATACCTGTCTAGTATAGAAAATGTCTCCATCTCCATCTGCTTCTTTAGATTCTTTTAAAAGAGAAAGTACAATGCTAAATTGTGTATTTTACCTGAATCAGTTTCTTAGTTATTTTTCATTTATAAAGAGCTTTAAATATCAGCTGGCTCTTCGGCTGTTCAATATGGCATTACTTAATGTAGTAATTTCAATTATTTTGAGTATATATTTGGATCGATTAATCCTTTTTTTAAAAAAAACTAAAATATTAGCTCATTCAGTTTTAGGTTGATGAGTTGAGAGTTTTAATAATAATTGAATGCATTTATTTTACTTCAAGTTTATAATCCATTTTAAAATGGTTAGACATAAGGCAAGTGAATTTAATGACTATAGGTAAAAGTACAATATACAGTCTTTATTTTTCAATCATATTAATGTCTGTAGTCCAGATACACTGTATCTGTAGTATCATTTTTGACAAGTTCTTTCAAGTAACAATTTAGTGTACCTAATGCCATGTCTCAGGTGATCTACACCCTGATCTACAACTGATTGTTGAAAAGAAGTTAATATTAACATTTTTAAAGCCAAAAGGTACAAATACGTGAGGATGGGTAAATTGAGGTGTAGGGAGCAAACCATGGAATCAGGGATGCTTTTCTGAGAGGGAAACACTGAGCTAAATACTTCCTGTTCCAGGTACACAATAATGACACATTGCATCATTTTTCAAAAATCAGGATTATATCCATGAAATGTAACGTTTAACAAGTACAGTCAAGAGATCTCTTTAGTTCTTCATACCCTTCTTGTGAGGTTTGTTGTTGTGATTCTTTAACCTTATACTCATGTAGATGGCAAAAATGAGAGAGCTGCGTTTTTGAAAATGAGTTTGCGGTTTTTTGGTTTTTTTTTTAACTATTAAAGAACTAGTAATCCAGAAAGCTATTTCTACTCTCCATGAAAGCTGCTGAAAATATGCAATAGGAATGTTTGTTCTATTATACAGGACTCACTGTGTAGTTACAGCTGTAAAAAAAAAAAATATCATTTTCCGTCTACCTCCATTACACCAGAAGAACAAAAGAACAATTGTACAAAGAGTCTACCTGACCTAGTATCCTGTCCTTGGCAACCAATACCTAGGAAGGAGGGTAGGATTAAAGTGAAGTACTAGCAATGATACTATTGCAAAGTATTCTCACAAGCTTCCCTAACTTGCAGATCAGGGTGTTCCAGCATGGATTATATTGCCTTTGTATTTAGTAGTCCATTAAGGACTACTCTATCTAGAGAAAGCTAGAAACTTTGTTCAATTTCCCCTTCCATCTAGTCTGACTGAATTCTCTGCTTTCATTAAGATGTATTTTTCCTTTTAAATTCATCTCTTCTGTTCTTATTCATGAGTTCTCTGTATCACATTCTTTCTGTCACGTCTTTTCCAGTCTAGTTTAGTGGGTGGATGTTAGTTCCCATTCTTTTTTATTGCTTTTATTTCAGTCTGAATTTCAGTTGAGGGATTTTTTGGTTTGTAGTGTTGGGTTTTTTATTAGGGGTGGTGGTGGTTTGTTGGGATTTTTTTTAAGGTACATGGTGCAGGTGTCCACAAATAGATGTTTACATATACTGGATGAGGTTCTCTGTGTCTTTAATATGTCTTAACAATTTGTCTTTAATATGAAGGAGCATCAACCTCTGCCTTTAACAGTATTTAGCCAGTCTCCTAACCTAAAGATTTCATGTGAGTGTAGCTCAGAGTCTGACACCACCTAGAATGACCTAGTATACTGGCTGGATATTGACCCAGCACATAAAACCCAGCACAGAAAGTAGCCAACTGAGAACATAAAATTGACACCCTGTCACACCTCCATGTGCTTCTTTACACTGAATTTTAAACTCAAGTGCAAGATACTGAGTGCTGATATCTGCTAACACCTTATGAAAGAAACACAACTGATAGAAGAAACAGTGACTGGCACAGTACATGGGCTCATTCTTCAGTTATGCTCACTGCAAAATATCCAGCAGCACATAAAGCAAAGTCGTCAGTAATCTAGGATATTTTTATCCAGGCAAATCTCTAAAGAAGCAGCATCCTTAGTAAGGATTTTTCAGTATGTGCTACCTTAAAAGTGGTAAGATTGACATGCAGGACAGTAAAATTTAAGAACAGGGCTCATTTCATGATTATATTTGAAATTCAAGAGAAAGGTCACTCCTGAGAAATTAATTTTATTGTGGGAAATGCCAGTGTGCCCTAAGAACATAACTGATTAATACAGGTCATCATCCTTATCAAAGTAGTTTTCTAATAACTGCACATATGCTGCAGGATGCCTTGAAGTCTGAGATTTTGCATTTCACTCAAATATTTGTGGAAAGCTGTTGTTCAAAACCTGAGGGTGGGTTTGATATTTGTGTGATGGTATATTGCTGCAGTAGTTGTTTCACATTAGGATATAGAAGTAGGTTAGCTATATAGCTATATGTGCCCTCATGGCCAAGAAGGCCAATGGCATCCTGGCATGCATCAAGAAGAGTGTGGCCAGCAGGTGGTGGGAGGTTCTGCTGCCCCTCTGCTCTGCCCTGGTGAGGCCTCATCTAGAGTCCTATGTCCAGTTCTGGGCTCCCCAGCTCAAGAGGAACAGGGAACTTCTGAGTGAGTCCAGCGTAGGGCCACCAAGATGATCAGGAGACTGGAATACCTTTCTTAGGAGGAAAGGCTTGAGGGACCTGGAGCTGTTCAGGCTGCAGAACATTGAGCGGAGACCTCATTAACACAAGTCTTTAAAAGGTGTATGTCAAGGGGATGGGGGAGCACTTTTAAGACACGGGGTAATGGACAAAAGCTGGAAAAGAAAATGTTCCTCTTTAACATAAGACAAAACTACTTTAAGGGTGAGGCAACCCTGGCACAGGCTGCCCAGGAAGGTTGTGGAGTCTCCTCTGGAGGCTTTCAAAACCTGCCTGAACACATTCCTCTGTGACCTGATCGAAGTGAACCTGCTTTAGCAGGGGGTTGGACAGGATGAGCTCTAGAAGTCCCTTCAAACACTTACCACTCTGTGATTCTGTGAAGAACTCTTAAAGCTGGTCATGCACATTTTGTCTCACTGTTTGCCCTCGTTCCATCCTCACAGATAGCAACACATACTGCAAAATTACTGTGTTCATAACTTTCTTCAGACCATGATGCAGCCTGCTTACTTACATCATGTGAAGAGATACATGAAGTAGTTTTTCTGAAATGAAGTCTATAGCATGTTATTACTGGTTAGAATTACGCTTACTCCACAGGCTTACTACTGTTACCAGAAGAGAGAGATCCAGATCTAACCGTCTTAGTGTTGGCAACTTAGGAAGTTTGGCATATGCTGAACCTTTGGCAGAATGTTGCTAGTAACATTCTGAACTAAACTAACATTCTAAGTGAAGGAACTTCTGAACTTAAGTGGAGCTACAGGAAGTGATGGGCTAAAGCTACAGTCGGTTGCCAATGACTAATACCAGTTCAGAATTACATGAAAGTATAAAAGTATCTTTGGCAAAGGTAGCTGAAATTTGGTAATGCAGAATGAATCACACTGACTTGCACTGTTACAGATAGTTCAGTTTTGGCTGTCTTGTTTACCCTAACCAGTATTTTTTTGCCTAACTAGTATTTTTTTACCTGATGAAATTCTCTAGCTCTGTAAACTTCTGAGCTTTTTTTTCTCCTAACCATTTAGCTTTCATGGAAGACTTTAATTGGTATAAAGTTGACCTAAGTTGTTGAATTCATTAGGTTCTTAGGGATGACGTGAATGTTCTGCTCTGTGCCTTACATAACATACAGACAAAGGCCAAAGGACGTCAGTGTTAAGGTGGAGGCAGGTGAGATTTTTCAAACCAGAAGTGGTAAGAGTTTCCATGAGGGGGAGGGTCTTGCACACCCAGCATAGAATATCAGCTTCTTACTTTTTTGTATCTTGTTTATGGATTCGTGCTGACGTAAAGTTTGAATAAAGGTCTTACAATGTGTTTGCATAGGACAACCAGCTGCAGCCCTTCACATCAATGCTCAGACCTGTCTCTCTATTTTTAGTCAATAATGAAAACCTACGTGCTGTCTTGGGCAACAAACCATCTCATTATGGTAGAACAGGCACTCTTTGGGATCCCAGAAAGAGCCCTGTGGTGCTGACTGTGCCAAGAATATACTACGCTTTGACTGAAACACAACACTCTGGGTACAGGCTGACCACAGGCAGCATGTGAGTGGCTCTTTCAGGTCCAGCAATCAGCATCACCTCCGATGGCTAATAATCTACATCAAGTAAATTAAAGGTCTGGAAACTGAACTGCTCTTGATGCCATGAAGAAGCCAGTCAGGACTCAATAGCCAATGTGACTATTAAGCAGGGATTCTTTATTGCAGCGCTGGGGAACACGGGGGATTTCTCCACCAAACGTGCCCACCTCAGCCTTTGGAGTTTCAGTTTATATTTACAGCGAACATGAATGTCCATCACATTTCCAGGAAAGGGCCCACCCATAGTCCTGTCTTGGTCCACCCAAGTTATGCCTCTGTCATGTTTCTTTCGGTGTCCTCTTGCTTCCTTCAGTGGTTGTTAGTGATCGCTGTTAGATTAAGATCCAAACTTTCCTTGCAATGATCTTTTACTCCTGGGTCCTCGGATAGGATGAAAACTGGCCTAAAGCCTCTGCCCTCCCAGATAACAATTTTGTTTAGGGCTAGGCGGGCCTTGTAATTATCAGTGGTGTACAATGTCCAAATGTTCAAGAGTAGAATTAACGTAATAGCTTCGCCATAATAATTTTAAGTACATACCAGTCTTGAAACTATCAGGGCTAAGCAATAGTAACTTCATTTAGGTACATACCAGCCTTGAAACTTATCAGGGCTAAGCAATAGTCACGTTACCAGAAATAGTTGTGTCTTTCTAATAGCTCTGTTTTTGGGCTTACAAGACTAGCAGTTTCATAAAACTATATGTGCGATTTTCTAACTAGTAAGTTTTAATAAGCAAGCTTCCATAACCTAAACTTATCTACCTATGAATCACTCTGGAAGAGGACAAAGGTTTCGACTAAGCAGTTTCTCCAGACTGTTTGGCTCTAGAGGAAGAGCATTCTTCTTAGGAGCATGCTACTGCAACTGTTAAACCCTGTGAGAGGAGGCAGTCGGCAGGGTAAGCTTCGCTGTCTGAGCAAAGGTACCAGCGTGACGAGCCATCACCTGCTTCGAAGGATGATGCCCCGCTTGGGTGGAACGCCGCTTGCTTACGAAGCCACCCGCACCGGGACGCGCCTCTCCGTGCACTGCGGCACTTGCTGCTGACATTCCCTAGAGTCGAGGGGAGGCTTTACTCCCATTTCCGAGCCCTTCCTCCGCCTGCAGTGGTTTGTATTAAGGGCTCGCAGTCGGCGTTTCTACAGGGTGGCTCGGGGGGGGCGGGTGGCGCTCCGCCCTGGGTTCGCCCTGGCTGCGAGTCGCCGGGCGCCGCCTTCCCGACCGCCCGGGGCGGGGCCGGGGCGGCGGGGCCGTGTGGAAGGAGGCGGCTGCACCGTGACGGGAAGGGCGGCGCGCCGCGGCGGCGCCCGTTTCCTCTGTCGCGTCTCGGCGCCCGTGGCCGGGGCGGTGGCGGCGGCGGCG
>WBNH01003878.1:36730-49988 GCA_013401255.1 Urocolius indicus
GGACACCGCCCCCTGTGCCGCCGCCGCTCGCCTCGGCCGGCTGGGCCGTGGGGAAAGCGGGGCATCGGCCAGGGGACCGCCGACCGGGGGCGGGCGGCTGACCCTGTGCGCGGGGAGCTCGCTCTTTGCGGCCGGGGCGGCTGTCCGCTCGCTCCCGAACAATGCGGTGCTGCGGGAGAATGGCACCGGCTCCGACAGCTTCACAGTTGTATCACGCAAACGCGAAGCAGCGCCTCGGCGCTCCGCGTTTTGGTACCCGTAACTTGTCTCTGTCTGCGCGTCGGGAGGTAAAGCCTGCACGGCAGCCAGCTCAGGGAACAACAGGCTCTGCAGCCCGATTTAGAAACAAGCACGACTCTTCAGACCTTTCTGCGCAAATGTGTACGTTTTTATGTAGGTAGACGTATACGGAGGGAGAAAAAAAAAAGGTTAAATACGGATTTAGATTAGTACTGAGCCTCTCAGGAAACAAAACTTGCTCCCGTCGTGACCATAGCTGGTCTGAAACACTGAAATAAGTGTTCTTGTAGGGATCGGTTGTTTACAATGTTGCTGCTTGTTTGCATGGTTGATTTTTAGTGTGCTTCTCTACCAACTAATACAGAAAACATGAAAACAGTTATTTGACAAGACCGACCCCCCCCCCCCCAAAAAAAAAAAGGAGAAATCACCTTTTAGATGTCTGTTTTTTGTGTGTAAACAACCGGTGTCCCTAATATTTTGGGAAAACTAGTTCCATAAATACAATATACTCAGCTTGAATGTAAAGCATAGCTGAAGCCAGGTTTCAAGCCATGTTTTGTCTGCAGCATACTGCTTAATTTGACTCTCTTAAGTTTTGCTTTCAACAGAATATTAAAATTTAATTAAACAAGATATTAGATTTACTTTCTTGGCATACAGATCTACTTAAGCCTCAGTGTGAGAGATCAGCATTTAACTGATATGTGGAAAAAGTTTATCTTTCGTTAACAGTGAGATTTGTCCTCCCAAGATTAAAGTTAAAATGAAGGGTTTTTATTTAACTATCTTAACTGAAATCAAACACTTGTCTATTTAACTATGTTATGGACTGTTCATGTTACATTTTGTTTGATCCATTGTGTTTTATTAATAAGACCGTTTTGTTAAATAAATGAAAGTGGCAGGCGATTCCTACACGTTGTTGTTCCTCGTCTGTGTCTTCACAAATGCCACCAGCATATGTGAGGTGGTAGATATCTGCCCAAACTTCCAGTCCTCTCTCTGTGCTCTGCAAAGCTTCTGCCTTACAGCTTTGTTGGCAAAACTGCTAGTGTGGGTCATCAGTGAGTGCCTGGAGAAGGAGGTTTTTTTTCTTCTATTGGTGTGAGTGTTTCTGCTAGCTGAAAAAAAATGACACAAAAGAGGATAACGAGTGTGTTTGTCTTGCAGTGACAGCAAAGACATTAGACAGGGTCTTAAACTTCAAAACTTGACTAAGAAACCTCTGTAAAACCATGAACGGGGTTTTATATTGTGGAAAAAAACAAAATAAAAATAAATAGAGGCTGTTTCTTCTTTGCTGTTGTGGGTAAATAGTTTTCAAAGTTAACTGTAGTGTGTAAATATGATAGATTTTTAAAATCAGAAAATACTGAATTTCTCAGAACCTTGCTTAAATTGTAGTCTTGTGCATTTTGAATCTTTAGGCTTCTCCATTTTTCTTAACTTTTCAGAGCAAATTATTGTTAAGAACTGTTACTGCACTGCTTTGGGAGACTAGGTATACAATCTATATACACTTCGAAGTGCGTTGAGATGGGAATGAGATGATTGCTGTTAAAATGCACTGAATGCATAGTGACTAAAAACAATGGAAAGAAGTCCATAGGGAGAAAGAAAGGTGGTATGTGTAAAACTTTGGAAGAATTGTCTTCTATTTCCTGCTTTTGCCTTACCCTTCTAGGTAACAGTAGGCAAAATCTTTTTGTCACCAGTGGAATGGGATAATTAGGCTTTCTAAAGCACTGGTGTGAAAATGAATCCAAAGCATAATTAATATTTGCTTATTTGCTGTACATGCTATCATCAGTTTGCAGCTTAAATTGTGCATTGGAAGTGAAAGTCTGGATCTTGAGCTGTAGGGTTCTCTCCCCCGATTTGGTAGTTTGCTGTAACTGGTAGGAAAAGACATCAAAAACTCGAGGGATTTTTATTGGTTTCTCCAGAAGAGAAGAGTGGTGTGTTTGCAAATGCATATCAACTTTTAACTCGCTATTTATTTAGGCCATTGTCTTTTAAGAATTTCCTAAAAGTACTTCAGTTAAACAATACAGATCTTAGCTTCTTTATTGCAATAGTCTTGAAGCTTATCATGAGACTTTCATCTTGAACTTCTTTTGAAAGTGTTTGAATAGTTGCAAAAAATTGGTTGGAGAATATAAGAAAAATGGACCTTTTATGGGCCTGTCTTTTATTGACTGCTTGTAAGAGGTCATCAAGAGATAAACAAGACTATTTTCAAGGTATGTGAAGTTGAGGTGCAGAGACTCGTGCTGTCACTTGGAAAATTTTACTCTCACTGGGAGAACGTAGGGGTCTGCTAACAAGAGCGAGGCACTTCAGAGCACCAGTTTTCAAAGTCAGTAGGATACAGTTACTTTATTGTGGCATCGGAAATTATGAACTAGTAGTACAGGCTATAAACAGCTTTGATTCTTATGACTGAGTTTTAGGCATTTATGTCACATGGCCAAACGATCCCAACATCCTAATTAGGATGTTGTCATAAAACACTGGTTGCTTGCTGCTATGTATGTACTACATCAAAACAATGATGTCATTTAAAGGGATCACTTCCATAAGTTATTTCCATTATACATAGTTAGATTTTGTCTCTTTTACAGAATCACAGAATCTTAAGGATTGGAAGGGACCTTGAAAGATCATCCAGTCCGTTGAGTAGATTCTTACTGGTAGAGTAGTACAGTAGAATAAAAAGCACTTGTTATCACTGACAGTTTTCTTAACACTGCTTAGGAAGTGTTGACCATTGTATGTAAACTGACAGGTGCAAGTGATACTGCTTTTAATTGTAACTATGTCAGGTCTACCAAAATTAGCCATGTCTAAGCCAGTCAGTGTTTGTTTATTGTTTTGAATTAATTTGATTTAACTGTTGGAAGTTTCATGTTTTGCTGAAACCGGTGTCTGTATAATGATTCTGGAAGTTCTGGGGTTTAAAAATGTGTGTTTCAGTTGGGTTTGACAAATTTATTTTATCTTTTTAACTGCTTGTGTTCCCTGTAGCTTTTGTGAATGGCCATGAGGAGGATTCTGTTCTTGCCAAGAGCTTCTGTAACAAGTAGGGGCTGACAGTATCCAGGGTTAATAATCCCAGCTGTGTGAAGAGGCTTGCTGTAGTAAACGTAAGATGTATTGTCTTACGCACTTACGCGATATGAGTGACACTGAGACTTGTCATGCTTCCATCTGGAGTTCCATTCATGTGTTTACGCAGTGCTAATTTTCTGCTTGGCATACACTTGGAGTTTCAGGAGAGCTGTTGTGCAATATTTGCTTAGTCTCCTCCCTCTGTGTGTGTGCATCCAGCATGAGTTGGCATTCAAAAAATAATTCTAATTATCTAGATATAGAGGAAAATATCAGTCCTTCCTCATGCACATAGAGCTTCTCTGGAGCCAATCTTTTTTTAATGTACTGAAACTTACAGAAGAAAATTGAAATTGCTGGATTGCTTTCACATTCAGACTTCTCAAAACTTTTGAGAACTGGAAATGAAATGTTGTCCACATAAAACCAAAAGTGACTGCTTTTTTCCATGTTTCAGTGCTCTCAGTTTTCTGTAGCTCTTTCACTCAGAAATGGAAGTTTACTGAGAGCTAGCTTTCAAAAATGTAGCACCATAATATTAATCACAGGAGTATGTTTATGTGTACAAGTCCCATTAAATTAAATAATTGCCTAGGTGGAAAGGATGAAACACATCTGATTTCTTTGAAACTGCAATAGGGATTGAGATATTAAAGAAAACTACATCAGTGTTCTTCAGAGCATCTATAACGAGTTTACATGTTCTTTGAGTTAGGAGAATTTCTATTGGTTTATTTATTTAAAGTGTTACCCCTTCAGAGTGAATAAAAACAAGTTGGTAGTACAAACGGACAAACCATAATGAATAGTATATGTCTTTCTAAGTTTGTGGGTGAAGAAAAGGTTGGATTTAGTTAATATTTCAATCTTTCATTTTACAACTGCAAGTCTGAACATCTAGTCTCTGTTGTTCTGTTGCACTAAAATTTGTGCAGTAATTGTCAAAATACAGTACCTTTTAAGCTGCATAAATCGAATCTTGTAGTTGCTGAGCAGTTGTACTTAGTTTCAGCAGATACTGAGTTACACCTGTGTAAGTGAGTTGTGCTCTTCCACCCTTCAGTAATGGCTTATCTACTGTTACTACTTGGCATATTGGTGCAATGCTGGAATACAATGTCTCTTTACCAAAAATACTTCAATGCCATTATGATTTATCTGTATTAGGATTTGTGCATGCATAATCTGTTGAGGAGTGTGGGTCTTCCATATTGTGTCTGACAAAGGGGCAGGAGCAGTAGTTTAAGTGTAAAACTAGATGTAGGACAACTTCTCTCGACCTGACCAAAATGAGAGGCAAAGGAAGCTTTGTATTGTCACCCCCAAAACTGAAGTGATCCTATTTCCCACATTAATTTTTCTCTAGGTTTTTCCTACTTAGCATTTATCTAACAAGGTGTAGGGATGTTGGTCATATTTGATATATCATGTTTGCAGAGGCAGTTGTAAGGTTTACATGGGATTTGGAAACTTAATTTGGAGAATCTCAGGTTTCATTTTATGATAATTAGGGACCTAAACATTTTATGGTTAAAAAGAAATCCTGTAATTAAGTTGGAGTACCACTTCCAAATGTTGCAGTTTGAATATTTGTCTGCCTGTTTCCTAGACAATAAGTTGTGGGTTGGGTAGGCTATTTTTAAAAGAGGATTAGGCAGGTTATGACCTAAGTAGTTTATAATCAAAAGTGCAGGCTTTTTTTTCAGTCTATTCCATTTCTTCTTTGTAATGTAGTGATGTGGTCATGTTTAAAGGGTTAAGGGGAAAGACTGCGTGTGCTTGTCCACTGATAATGTGTGTTCTAAAAGCTTGTTTGAAGTGATGGTAATTCTGTTATTTTCAAATGGTTCTTTGCTTGCTGAACTTAGCAAAAATCAAACTTGGATTGAAGCTTCTGAAGTCTGACCAAAATCAAAATGTATTTAAGAATTGCGAGTGCCTTTTATTGCCTCATATGCTTAATTTTGCTGTGAAAACAATATTTACTGCTGTCCTTTTCTTACTTCTCACACTAGCAAACAGTAGTATGTATCTGACTAGTCACGGGATATTAAGAATCACCTTAATAGTTGAGAAACACTTGTTTATACTATGTGAAAGGACAGTACTGTAATAGAGAGTATCATTTTTTTTTACACTAATAAACCTTAACGTTGAACAGTTTTAATTCAAAGTAGACAGTTTGCACTCATACAATTTGATTTGAAACATAGGAAGTTAGTACTACTGCAGATTGTCCAGAAATTTCTGGCTACTTTACCAAATGTGGCAAATGCAGAATCATCTTTATATGCAATACACAAGCATTCTTTAAAATTTTTTAAAGTGTGTCAAGTAGCTCAGTAAAACAAAGTTCCTGTAATCTGCTTCCTGTTATGCACAAGTCATGGAAATGCTGAAATCTTGCTTTACATTTGCTGACAAGGTTACTTTCATTTCCATGAGAAGATCGTTACAGCTAGTTCTTTATGAAGGGATGTTGGAAGGACTGAGTGCCCAGGCTTTCCATGACAATGTGTTTTATATGCAAATATAGTCAGTAGTGCCTCACTGTAGGCTTTTTCAAGTGGAGCATTTACTTGTATTTGAAACCTTGTTTCCTCCCATGGCTTTCATTTGGAGGATATCTATACCGTGTGCACAGAAGAGCTGTCTTACAGCAGAACAAAATTGGAAACTTCAACAAGAACACCAGCTTATGCAGAAAGTTTTGTTAGCTGTGGAGGAAAAGGAGAAGACTGCTGGTAAACTTAAAAGTAATTAAATAGAGTCCATACAGAGAGGAGACAACTTATTACATTTTGCATTATCGTATGGTTTTACATTTTTTTTTCTGTTGAGTGATGATGGAGTCATCCTCAACAGATAGATGGTGTTTTACCTGCAAAATGACATTTAGAATAATCTTTCAAGCTGATCCGCAAGTCTGTTGCAAAGGGCCTGGTGTTATATGTGGCAACAGAAGTTCCTCTTTGTCCAGAATGTAACTTCTAGAAGAATCTGCATCCCATTTCACTTACTGTCATAACAGTGGATGATAATTGCTTCTGAATGGGAGTGGAAGGTCACATCAATTCTCTCTATGTGCTGTGTTTACTTATTTTTAAGTGGACTAGTATTGGGTTCTCCCAACCATTACTGTTGCTACCAGGAAGGAACAGGTAAAAACACTGACAAAACAAATGTCTAGACACACATATTTCCATGCACAGAAATGTATGTGGGGAGAGGCAGTGCTGAGAAAAGCAACCAAAATGCAAATAAACTGTGTTGATGATACACGGGCATGTAAAAGGATACATACTTGGTTTCTGTAAATTGAACTACTTTTCCTCTTAGCCACAGCAAACCCCTGATATTCATGAAGAACATCACTACTGAATGGAGACATTGTGGATAGTCCATATAGATTTTGCTAAGCAGAAAAATGTCTGCTCTCTGCACTGAGAAAACATACTTACTTTTCAGTACACATTGGTACACATGTGTCTCCAAACATAAGTAGCAGATACCATCATCTGTAGAATTGTCATCAGGTTAATCATCAGATCGTACAAGTTATTAAACAATTTTGAAGTCTAGAAGTTTGTACTTACAGGTAAAGCCTGATGTTGGCAAGACAGATGACAAGGGAAGTTGCATCTTTTAGTTGTGCATGGCTTAATCCACATGAGCCTTCAAATCTGGAAACCTGCTTTGGACTTACTGCTTGGTTTAAACCGTAATGTATTTTTCACATAGCCCCTATGCCAGCAAGAACTACTGCTAGTTTATAAAAGATCAGAAGATCTTTTTTAATTTCCTAGTTCCTAGTTTTAATTCTCCTAATTTCAGGAGACTGTTTTTTAGTTGAAAGTATGTGTTCAGTTTCCCTGTTGTGCTTTCTGTTATGCAATGAGAAGTCAGGAAAAAAAGCAGGACTGATTAGAAAACTTCAATTACGTGGAAAAATTAGTTCCTTTGCAGTAACCTTCAGTTGCAGATAGGGAACAAGTTGATGCTTGGTATGGGTTGTTGTGGCTCATTCCGTTCTCTAAACATTTGCAAAGTCACATTTCTGATAGATTATCAGCCATCAGGAAGGTTGCAGCCAGAGGCTAGGTCATGGCTATGCTACCCTTCCTGTCTTTCTACAGTAGCAGGAAATTTATGGAGTTCCAGTATAGAAAAGTCTCCATTAAAAATCTCATTATGAAAATTTCAGAAGCAGTCTATGTTCAGCATGTTTTAATCAATGTGTGGTTTAAGTTTAGCTAGAAGAAACACCTTAAGGCAGGTAATATTTCATAAAGGGGGATTTATTGGTATTTCAGGATGAAATGCCTAACACTTGTACATATTTGCTTTAAAATGTTTATCTCCAAATTTGGGTACACTAACAACTTTGGAGTAGTTAAATAAGAATCTTAATTTGTTTTCAAATAGAAAATGTCAGTGAGGTCCTAATTACAGAGCTATTGTGGTGTTTTTGTAATGCAATGGCAACCAGGGTTTATAAATACAGAAAGTTAATAAGCTACTTATTTGTGCACCAGTTGTCAAAATTATTGTGGCTTCAGACTACAAGGGAAAATGTTTAGAAAGGAGTGAAGAAGTGAAAATCTTTATGGTGTTCTTAGAATTCTTTTATTTTCAAAACTTATAAAAGCCTTGCTCTGTATTTAGTAATTTTAGAGCTTGCTGTATTTACATGTACTCAGTTAAGTTCTGCTTGTACTTTTTACCCAACTCTCTGTAATTGCCTTTATGCTAAACTAATCTGCATTTTGATGAACTGTGTCAGGTTACAAGTCACTGTGATCTTGGAGATTATTTTCTTTATATTTGTTTGGGTTTGTTTTCTGTGATGCATGGAAGAAGTAAAGCAATTAATCCTGGCTAGTAATCTGAGTCAATTTGCCTTCCATTGTCTGTTATTTGTAAATTTACATGTCTATATGTGATGTCCTTTAAGGCAACTTGCTGTATTATTGACTGATCTATTTGCTAGTGCAGCTAACACTTCACCGAAGTGGGCCTACCACTATGGCTACTGTGAAGTTCTCCCATCAACACATGGCTGCTCCCACTTCCCTAAGTTGGCAGATCCCTGCCGACTTTCTCCTCCTTGCTCTCACCTGTTCTGCTGAGCAATTTGGCTATATCTGTCCTCATAGTGATCTGGTTTTATCTGTCAGCTCTGTTTTTCAGCTGTATTGTTTCCCTGGTCAGGTTTGCTCTATGACTGCATAAACAATTTTTTCCAGAACAGAAAAGATAGGAGTGTTTGGAGGGACATTTGACAAAAATCCTCAGGTTCCTGTCACTGTAAATGTAGAGCTGCCATTGTGAAATGTCTAGAATTCTAAGAAGAATATGAAGGTCCTTTAATGTGTCTAGAGGCAGGCAGGAAAGCTGGTGAAAGGGCTGGAAGACATGTCCCAAGGAGTGACTAAGGCTTACGTAGCTTGGAGGAGAGGAGGCTGAGGGGTGACCTCATTGCTCTCTGCAGCTTCCTGAGTGGACGAATTGGAGATGGACGTGCTTATCCGTGCTCCCTGGGACAGGACACGTGGGAATGGTTCAAAGCTGTACCAGAGGGGTTTAGACTGGACATTGGGAAGCATTTCTTTACCATAAGAGTGGTCAAACACCCAAACAGGCATCCTGCAGAGGTGACCAATACCCCAAGCCTCTCAGTGTTTAAAAGGCGCTTGTGCAAATGCCCTCAGCAGCATGCTTCAGTTTCTGGTCAGCCTTTAAGCAGTCAGGCAGTTGGACTAGATTATCACTGTAGATCCATTCCAACTGGAACTTTCTGTTCTGCTCTTCTTTCCCTTCCACTTTGAACATGCATGCAGTTTTCCTGAGGGTATATTTCTGCATCTCTTGTAGTAGCAGCTTTATGGAGCTGAAAACTTTTGGAAGGGGACGGGGACAGATAGTTTGACAGGAAAAGTTTTATAGTAGCAGTGCTATAATGCTGTGCCTTGCCTTGCCTTCCTTTAATTTCTGTTGTTGCTTTCTGCTATATGGAAGAAGCTCACTGTGGTGCCAGACGTGATAAGAATGCTGCATCTATTAATCAATGTTTAGGGCAGTGCCTCAGTTTTAATAGTAAGATATGCCTCGCTCACTGGAAAATGTTCACACTTTTATAGACAAAGGGAAAATACCTGTGAGAAAGAAGAGATTAGCATGGAAGGGGGAGTCAACCAATTTTAGCTAAAAACAGAGGAAGATGTATGCAGTTTGAAGAATTGGAGAAACATGATATCCAGTGATCTCAAAGTGTGAATTTTAGTTCGTGGGAAATAATGTAAAGATGTGACAGAAGTGAAGAGAGAGTACAGAATTGAGAATTGTAATATGGGAAGTGAAAGAATACAAGACTTGTAGAAATCTAGAAAAGAAATGGCTTTGAATGTCGCCTAGAAATATGTAATAGAAGAATTGTCATTAGATGGGTGGTAGTAGTAGCTGCTAAGGTGGTTTGTTTTACACACAGGAGGATTGAAAGGAACTAACAGGAACTGGTTAAAAGCTGAAGCATTAGACATAATTGACTTCATAGAACTTCAGTTATTAAAATGCATAGGTTCTGTACTTTGTTCTGTAATTGCTTTAGCATGTTACATTTCATATTTCTGCTCTCTTTTTATTAATCTTTAGGGGGAAAGGAACAATGGGTTTGATGTCCTCTATCACAACATGAAACACGGACATTTGTCAACAAAAGACTTAGCAGACTTTATAAGAGAAAGGTAAATATTCATCCCTGGTAATCCTGGCTCTTTAATATACTGTTTGTGGTTTTATTTAAGTTTATCATTATGTTTAGCACTAATGTGCAAAATATGTAAAAATCCATAAAGTATCTCTTATATCCTGCAAGAATATCTAGGTTTGTTCCATTCACTTAGAACTGAATAGTGACTCTTAAACATCAATTAATAACAAGCTTCTGATTTTTCAGATTTGAATTAAAAAATGAAACTAAAAAGGTAGAAGTGTCATATTAGGTGTCCAGCAGTTTATTTAAATTAAGCCTAGTTTTCATCATGTTTGGAAGCTAAGCAGTATTTTTTTAAAGTAGCAAAAATTATCAATCTTGCAAAGTTTTGGACGATAGATATAGAATTAGAGTATTAGCAACTACTAGTATGATTTTGAAAAAGATGATACTTTTAGATTAACACATCTAGTTTCTAAACTTCTTAAAGACAAGGAAGTCATCAGTAGGGACAAGAAAATAATAAGCAGAAAATAACACAGGGCCTTCTGTATGGGATGGAAGGGGCAGAATTAACGTCTGAATATGTGGCAACTTCCAAAATAGATAACCTAGTGCTGAAAGAAGAATGCTGCTGCTATGCTGAGCATAAGGATTTCCATTCTTGTCAAAATTAATTGTATATCTGCTACAGAATTTTTTCTTAATTTGGTTACTGAAACCAGATGACACATGGAAAAAAGCTTCCAAGAGACTGATTGAGGATCTGTTTCAGTGAAACGTTGTTGCAGTAACAACTGTCCAAAACAAAACAAAAAAACCCTTTTGTTTTCTGGATTTTTTTGTCAAAATTTTAATTTTGACTTCAAATAAAGAATTTCAATAAAAAATTTATTTTAAATTTCCTCAAAATGTAACCATGACAAATCTGGCAGGCACTCAGTTGCACTGGCATTTGCATGGTTTGAGTGAATTGTGGAAAATGACCAAAAAAAAAAAAAAATCTTTCCACTGAGTAGAAGTAGGTGAGTTCCAGAGTTCATATGTGCTCGTCAGTCCCCTGTTGGAAGGACTAAAAAACTCAAGGAATTTTGATTTTCAAGAATCTCCTATTCCAGAGAACACATTAAAAAGCCAGATAGGGTTTCAGTGAAATCCTGCATTGAACTAAAAAGAAGACTATCACACTGTTCAAATTTAGTGTGAATTGCTTAGGGCTTCACAGTTGACTGTTAGAAATGTTTGCTTTGTGTTATGCTTGTGAATGTCTGGATCTTTGCTTTGAAAACTGCTTAAATTTTTTGGAATCACTCAGTCTTTATTGCAGTAAGGCATGAACCTAAGCTGTACATCACATGGACATGTTTAAGTTTACTAGTTTTACATCTGTTGTATTTTGATTTACCTCCATATTTAGATCCAAAGATCCCTTGCTCTGCTTGGTATCTCCTTTATGTATTCTTTAGGCATGCTTTGTTTTATACTGATCCTAAGGTGAAAGGTCTTACGTAAATGGGTAAAAATAACTTGATGCTCTATCTTGCCTGGATTATGTTCTTTATTATAGTGACATAAATAAAACTTGACAGTTCATTTTACACAAAATTCCTAGTAAAAAGAATGTAGCATTCTAAGATTTTTTTACTCTGTAAGCTCTTCCACATTAAATTTTTAATGAGATATGCCTTTGCAGTTAGTAAAATATTTGAATCTTTCACCACATATTAGAAAATATTCAGGTGAAGCTTCTGCTAATTCTAGTGATTTGTCAAGAAGGAGACAAGAGTTTTTTTCCTCCAGTTGAACATGTTTAAATAACATTTAGGACAAAAGATTCATGAGCATATAGGAACACCTGAGTATCCAGAGAGGAACTTTATACTCAACGAGGGATCAAGAAATGTCTTTTGTGTTCTTCAGCATGGATTAGGATGTGCCAAAGGGAATGCAGTCATCTTAACAACATTTTTGGTAAAATATATGAATAATTTTAGTTTTCATTAGCACACTGAGATTGAATGAAACGTAAGTGCTAAATTTCTATTTATTTGACAAAGCTTCAACATAGTTCCTTAAGAGCAACTTGACCTGGGACTGTAAGACATCTGTCAGTGATGCAGGCTAGCAGCAGTAAGTTCAGTCCTTTCTAGTCACCTCCTCCCATCAGTATATTAAACCTGGTATCTTATCTGTTCCATTGTTTTCTCAGCCTTGCTTTAGTGATGGATGTCAATATGGCAGACTGCCATTGAAAAAGCAGTTGAATGCTAAATAAGTAGTTTGTTTCAAGTGAGAGATGCATCGCTAATAAATCTTAGTCTAAACTAGCAGTAATTTGTGACTTATAGTTTGTAGTTTCAAAGAAATAAATGGGCTTTAATGACTTAACCTCATTTTAATAAAAATATTTTTGAGTGTCCATATCTAGGCAGTGAAGCCCTTCACTACCACTGTGGAGTTACTGTGGGATATCAGTTGATTTCCCAGGAAATAAGTAAGGATTCTGTAGCACACCTTTTTTCACATGAATCGAATTCTTTATCCAAAAAGAAATTGAGTTGGCCAATACTTTAACAATATTTTACAACAGTCTAATTGTCTTAACTGTGTTGTATTTTAGGTCTTTGTTTATTGCAAAGAAATAAATGTTACATACAATTATCTATCCCCTTCCTGCCTCCACAGAGTGTAGTCTGAGTACTGTTTTGNAGATCTGAGTTCAGAAGTGGAGAAGTAGGAGAGTGAAAACTACTGGACAGGTAGAGGAGACAGATCTGAGTTGGTGATAATACTTTCAACAAGATGGCATACTTAATATTTGTGTATACTTTTTGACCATAGTCACCTGGTCAGTCATGATTGCTGGAATCTTCAGACTAGCCAGAGAATTTGAATTCTTTTATGGAATGATCTCAAAAAGGAAGAAAAGGTGGTTGAGTGGCTTTGGACATATGGACAACTTTGGGCACAAAGGACACATGTCTCTATGAAGCTATTCTCTGTTATTTGTGTTGTTCAGAACAGTATATTGTTTAGCCTAATCAGGGAACAGACTATCGCTCTTTCTTCTCCAGCCTTAGAATTTTTTTGTTACAGTCAACTTAAAGATGATTTTAAGATTTTTCTTTCAAAAATCTCTATAAGAACCTTCTGAAACTTCATACCTGTTTCAAAGAATCATGGAATGGTAGG
>WBNH01003879.1:0-52663 GCA_013401255.1 Urocolius indicus
TAGAGCCTCCCTTGACCTGCTGGGTCACTAAAACATCCCCAAAACATCCAGGTTTGAGTCTTCTGCACTGCAATGTGAAAAAAGAATGAACTGAGAGCCGTATGAATGTGAATGATTTTGGTGCAGGTCTGTCTGTTGCTCTGCTGGACTATAAATGGCAATTACTTCTCTGTGATCGGTGTTTCAGTGTCCTACTGACAAGTGAAAGCATACACAAGTAGTGAAGATTATTGCAAGACAAATGAGCAACTGCAGAGAGATTATTCATTACACTCTGCCACAGCTCAGTCACAGAATTAATTCTTTTCAGATGCTGAACAAAGGTTTTGAATTCTGTTCAAAGAGTCATGCTAGTGACTCCTGCCATGGAGAAGAATTGTGGCGTCTGTAGGATTGAACATTACTTGAACAAAAAGCTGAGTTCAAACTACTTTCTTTACCAGTTTTGATCCAGATCATTAGCAAGGTAGCTAGGTGAGGGAAACCCATATGCCTGCGGCTGTGTCACAGTCCCTTTGCTTATATCCTCTAGCTATCAGAATTTGAAAGAGAAAGAGACAAGGGCTTTTGTTCAGTGTTATGTGCAGCACTATTAATCCTAGAGAACATATCTGGTGTTGACATCCTGGGTTAAGGCCTTCATCAAGACATATTGTAAGTTATTACCATAATATCAATGAGCTTTGAAATACTCAAAGGGTTTGTAATGGAAATATATTGATATCAAAGCTTCTTTCAAGCCCAGTTTCCATGAGAATCGAGTATAGCTGGCTGTATATTAAAAAAGCAGTAGAAGAATATTACTTTGTTGACAAAAGTAGCAAAGAGTTTTACAGATTTTTGGATCAAATATTTTCCTTACACCTGCACATGATCAAAGTAGCCTGTAAAATTAATTTTATAATAATACCACCCTAATAATTATTCTTGGACAAGGATCTATATTGGAGTGAGAGAAACGGAAACTGGGAATATAAATGGGGAGGAATGAGACTAGAAAACTTGCACAGCATCTTCTATGGGTATCAAGTGTAATTCCGTGGCTGGCTTAGAGCCATTATTATACTTACAAATTCACTTTCTTGGACTTCTTGAATCTGCTTTAGGTCAGAGATCAACTGTGCTGGGGAGAAACTTGAGGAAAAAAATTTCCTGAGAAAATAACTCAAAGGTAGAGAGAAAAATCTCCTTATATTTGTAGATGGTTGTAAAGAGCTGTCTCTTGGCAACCTTCTGTGTGAATAGCCTTTAGATATCACCTTGTTTCTGCCATTGGGAGCTCTGGGTTACTTGCCAGGATATTGTGCAGGATGTGTACAAAGCAACTCACCTTGGAAAGAGCTTTAGATGCAGATGCTCTGTTGTGAACTATCAAGGAAAAATGTCCCAAGTTTAAAGCACAATGGTTGGCTTGGTGTATGCAACAAGAGAGGTGTTTTGTGGCCTCCAACAAGTTGTTCCTCATGCCCTGAAATAAGATTAGGAAATGTGGTGTTTTGGATGAATGGAATGGACAAGTTCATTCTATAAGATTGAGACAGAGCTGTGTTGAGAGGAGATAAAAATGGAGACACTGTAGCTCTGTAAAAAATGTTCTTCTGACAGAGCCAGGATTTCACCTAGCACCTCCAGTCCTGTTTCAGCCAATAAGGCCATGGAATGCATCTCTCATGCTGACAAAAGGAATGAGCTTCTCTAGCATGTCTCCCCTTTTTGCAGTAGCTTACAAGGTACCCTGTGCCTCAGATTGCATCACATGAGGGCCTGTAGCTTATAAAGCCTCTACTGAATTAGTGTAAATATATGCAATGTGCAAACCAGAAATGTAATGGGAGAAATGAAATGCTTAGAACTTTTGAGGAGTATAAACACTGAAAACAGCAGATTGAAAATGGACAGGAGCTAATGCAGTCATGAAGAAAAAGAAAAAGTAAGCAATTTAAATGGAAACATCAGGGAAAATAATTGAGAAGAAACCTACAAGAATAAATAAACACACAAGAAAGACACATTGCTTTTCATTAGAAATGTCTTCTGGAGTAAAGCTATGAGCTAGTGATTCTTTTAATCCTTTCTAGGTAATTTGAAAATTCTGTGTGATGTTATCTATAAGAAGCAGCAACCCTTTTGTTTTACTCTATTTTCTGCAGACTGGACTGAGAAGACATTATGATCTTGTGTGGAGATGCTGCCTAATGATTGTCCTGACCTCATTCAAAACAAGCCTTTCAAGCTTAGAGGAAGAGACTGCTCATCACTGGAAATTTTAAATGACCACACAAGTATATGGGAGGAGCTCATTGTGACTCTGTACTATGCATGACCAAGAGCACTCTTAACTGTCACAGAAAGCAAGCTTTTCTGTTGAGATCGCTACAGTGATCTGGCATTTTACAGCAATTGAAGGAGTAACTGGCTCAAGACTCACACCTGGGAATACAAATAGGGGTGTAGATGTCACGATAGGTTATTTTATTTTCCCATGTTATCAGCCTCTGGAACCTACAGACCTGAAAGTACCATTGGTCAAACTGACAGACGAGGGAACAAATGGATTTCAGCCATGGTAGCTGGTAGGATCCAAACGAGGAGATGATGATGGTATGGTGAAGGTTTCCAGCTCTGTGAAGGAAACTCCTGCTGATTTGGAAGTTCTCCTTGATGAACACCACATGTCTATGCTGAACTTTCTCTTCTGTTTATCTTAAATTTCCCATGAAAGTTATTTCTATGTGAAGGGACAAAGAAAGTATGTGCTTAAAAAGAAAATCAAACTGCAGTGCTTAAAAGTATGTTTATTCAACTGTGAAGTTTCCCATTGAAATAGAAATTGACAGACGTTGGGCATATTTTATCGTTATTTTCATGAATGTTAGGACTGGAAATGCTGAGAAGCCAATGATGCCAACAGTAATGTGAGACATCAGCCCTCAGCTGAACATATCCTGGGAAGATTTACTCTTCCATTTTTTTATTATTATACATATTTCAGCCTACTGCCACAGCAGATCTTAATGAAAAAGATTCCAAATTTCAGCGACAGTTCCAAGCAACTGACTGAGGTGGAATGAAGCGCACCAAGAACTTGATTTGAAGAAGAAGGCACCTGAAATAGGACTTAGGAGAGATTTAGGTGCTATAATACATCAGTTCAGTGAATGCCATTGCTCAGTCTGCTTGAGGGATGTTTTGTCTGATGAGGGTGAGAACTGCAAGGCAAACCTATATCAGGACAGGAGCAAGCTTACCCTCTCTTACTGAGACTGTGCTACTCTGCCTAAAAAGGATTTAAGACTCATTTTAACATGCAGGTTGTAAAATGTTCTTTAATTTCACCAGTCAAGGGTTAGTTAAACAGTTTGCTAGCTCACCTATGCCTCATGGCTAGAACAATGAATCTTATGGTAAGGACAATATAGAGGAGTGGTTCTTGAAAGGTGGAAATGACTTTTCGATTTCACGTCTCTTCCTGAGCTCTCTCTGACATCTTAACATGAACACACACTTGTTTGATTAACAGTCTTGAAAAATGTTGAGAAAAGCAGAAAGGCTTAAAGTTTCACTGCAAATCAGTGCTGTATTCAGCTGCACAGTCCATTTGTGTTCTCATCACATAATGTTTTGCCTCTGAAAAGGGAACAGGGACAAAATTGTATGACTGATTGATGGGATGTAGTTACACACAATGTCATTATAAATATGTACAATTAACTACTCACAAAGAGCATAATGTCCAGGCATTTTTTTTGTTAAAGAAATTTACTAATAATTCTGATGAAACCATTTCTTTTGTAACTTCTTTTTCAAAGATTTTCAGACAGTAAGTGCGGTTGAAATTCACTGAGATAATGATTTACTGCAATTACTTAACTATCATATTTATGTGCATATGTGTGCAGAGAACACATGAAATTTCATGAAGGAAGGAGGAATAATTCAATAGTTTCTTTGCTTCTATACAAACAAACCCCCTGTGCAAGTTTTGGAGGTAGGGAAAAAAAGAGCAGAGCTTTTTTTGTTCTCCAGAAAATTCTTGAGGTATCAGTTCTGATTTATGGAACCTCATAAGCACCTATGAGGAGGTTAAAGATTTTTTTCCCCACTGAGGAAAACTGAATGGAATTGTTGTGGAGAACTGCATCAGCAGTGTGCAGGAGTGAGGTGTTCACTGCACCGGAGTTAGAGAGGTGGTCCTTCTGTCCAAGAGATAAGGTGTTTGTCCTTCACTGGACATCTTTCTGCCCTGGAGCACTAGCTTTGATCTAGAAATTATGAAAATTTGTTTCATAGAAGCACAGAGAATTAGTTGCAGAGCCATTTATAGCAGCCAAAAGAATTCAGCTGTGACCTGTTAATATTCCCATAAAACTGTTTTTCCCTCAGCATCAGGAGATGAGTCAGCAGTAGTGATAACAAGAATTAGAGAAAGACTGGAAAAAACGAGTGTCTCAAGTACTTTGGCAGTGAAAAATTAAGCTTCAAAGTGATTTCTTCATGGAACATTTTTTTCTCTCTCCAGGACACCAAAATCACTGACTGAAGGAGGAAGAAAAAGAGTGAGAGAGAGAGAAAAGGACTTGGATGATATTTCCCAGTGTCTGCCAATATCTAACATGCTTTTGGAAAAGTTGCATAACACAACCTGCCAAGAGAGCTCTGTTTGAATAGAGATTAGTAATCCCTTCTATTTGGTGGTATGTTTGTGTTTTTGCACAACTGACCTATGGGCCCTCATTTTCAACTGGTATAACAGGCTGTGTTATTTGTTAAGCCCACAAGGATCAGGAAATTGACCTGTGAATGCACCTTAGCAGGCCACGTGCCTGCTCAGAAGTAACCATCAGGTTACCATCAGGTCTATCGTTCTTCCTGTAGGACGCTCTGAGTGATGGAAACCTTGAATGTTCTCTTCCTTGAAGGAGAATCTTTGCCTCTGGTTGTAAATCACAGAGGCAGGATGCAAGGGAATTTGCCTTATGAGGTGTTATGTTTGAAATAATCTAAACAAGGACTGTTGCAAAGATTTTTAATTCAGGTTCGCAATGTGTTCGGTATAATCAGATTTTGAATCTACTCTACATGTTAAATTAAAACTGGTGTTGCAAAATACGTAAGGGTAATTAAAACTTTCAAATAGGGGAAAAGAACTTTTAGTATTTATCACAGAATCATAGAATGATAGGGTTGGAAGGGACCTTCAGAGATCATCTAGTCCAACCCCCTTGCAAAAGCAGTTTCACCTAGATCAGGTGGCATAGGAACATATCCAGGTAGGTCTTGAAGACCTCCAAGGAAGGAGACTCAACAACCTCTCTGGGCAGCCTGTGCCAGGACTCCCTCACCCTCACAGTAAAATAGTTTTTTCTTATATTTAAATGGACCTTTAATCTGGAGTGTTCCAGATTTAACTACTTTTGTTTTCATGGCCTTTGAATAGTGACTGGGAAGAAAAAGACAGGGAAATAAAGGCAAGGAAAAAGAAAAGAAATAAAAAACTTATTTCCTTTTCATGAAATGTGTTGTAAAATAATATCTCTTCCCTTTCTCATGACAATGAGAGACAAAACTGAAGAGGTCCACTCATATCTGTGAGGCAGATTTTGTCCAGGGAGCAGGCATGTCCACAAAGGACCTCTCAAAGCATCCAGGGCTGACACTAACACTGAAAAGTGCTGCCTGAGCCTGCAGCTGACAACCTGCTTTTTGAATAACAGTTTGCCAGTGGGATGGAACACCATCCCCTTCCTGAGATTTAGGCCCTACCTTCCATCCAAAAGCTTCTGCCTTTACAGTTACATTCACGCAATGGACCCAGCAGAGTGCCTTTGAGAAGACACGTGTTGCATATGGTCATACCACACCTCTGACAAAAATCTTCTAGTCAGCTCAGGGCTTTTGTTGTCTGAGCTAAGTGTGCTTAATGCTGGAAGACAGCATTTATCCTCTCAGATCTCTCTGGTGCAGAACTTTCCTACAGTGGTGCTCTGTGTAGTTGGGATAAAGGATTCTCTGTGATACCTTTCTTCAGAAATGCAGCTGCCCTGGGAACTTCCTTGGGAGGAACAGAGGAAAAAGGGGAGTTTGGCCATTCTAGAAGATAGGTAGCAGCTCAGCTGCAGTGTTGAGACTCTCAGGTGCTTTAGGTGCCTTAGATGTGTTTATAGATTACACCCTTGTGATTTTTAGACACTCTGGCAATATTCTTGCCTGTGTCTGTCATATCTGGATGCTCAACAGATAGCTTGTATGCTTAGAATATTAGAAAATGTAGTGATACTCTGGTGAGGCAAACTGTGTGCTGCTGTCTTTGCAGACTATACCAGCATACACACTCAGAGATGAGTAGTCATCAGAGATGAGGGTGCCATCTTTGTTTTGCAATTAACTGTCTCTGGGGGTGAAAAATGGTGTATTTTAAACAATCTGCAGAAAACGTTTGTTGCTGTGACTAAACCTATGCTTGTGATAGCAATAAGTCTAAAAGAAGAAATGTGTCTCATAAAGCAATTCCCAGGAACTTTGCCCTCAATATTTGATACTTGAAACTAGTAAGTGAAACCCCCCCACTCCCACCATTGCTATTTTGTTTTATTGTTCTATCCAGCACTGTCCTGAACATTCTGTTTGAGAATCTGACTCTGTACACCAGCAAAACCTTTGCCTTTTCCACTTCTTCTCATAGTCATGAAGACGCATATCAAATTAACAGGGATTTTGTTGAAACCCCGAGGGGACTATAATGTTCCAGCTTTCTTCAACCTAGAGCTGTGAGAAACATTCACCACAAAACATGAAACTTTTCAAGTGAGCTTTTGCTGAATATCAGATACAGGGCAGGATTTGCTGGTTGGTGGAAATAATGTAAAACTCTACTTTTAAAATACTTTTGACCTGAAACTTGACAATGCTCAGATATTTTGATTGAAATTACTTTGAGACTACAAAGCCAAAAGTAGAAGAATAACTAAGAAGCTGCAAAAGCATCATGAAGAGTTCAAACTTAACACTAACCTACTTCAGCTTGCGTGCTGGATTGAGGTAGATGCTACTTAGCCTCTCTGCTTCCAGGTAAACAACAGGCATATTATTAGAGGTTGGACTAGGGGGGTTGGGAGGTTGGACTAGATGATCTCTAAAGGTCCTTTCCATCCCCTACCATTCTATGATTCTAGAGCATTGCAGAGCAACCCCTAATTCTATGATCTATTGCAAATATGAACATTGGCTGCTATACCGTCGAGCTGAAAATAATCAAGTCAGTCTTGTATTCTCAAGAAAAGTCATGAACTGTGGCAAGAGGAGATCCCTCCCAACTCCTATCATTCTATGATTCTGTGATTCTATGGGTGTCACTGGTGATTTTCCCAAAGATTTGTTCAAAGGCATTGTTTAGAATCTCAGTTGAGGTAGTACTTTCCTGGATATCTAACCAGAGTTGTTCCTTGCTTGGTGTTGCCTTATCTCTGTGAAGCTATCTCACACTGGAATGATGGCAGCAACTTGGAAATAATCTTGGGCAGTGAATTTGTGTTGTCTTCTGTTTAAAAATGGAATTATTTTTTCTCTTGCACTAGAAAGGGCTACAAAAGATTGACACTCAGCAGCGTGTAGAAATATTAGCAAGATTTACCTAGTTATTTTGCCCAGACCAAATTTGGTAGAAACTCACCATCAGATGGAGAATAGGCTGTGCTGTGGTTGCAGGTGAGAATATACTTGGCAGAAAAGTTTTTTTTAGACAGACATTTCCAACTCCCTGAATAGTTCAAATTCTGAGAGCCGCAGTTCCAATAGCCTCCAGCAAAGGAGTCAGCTGTGTACATGTATGTGAATTCTCTCACATGAATTAAAACACAATAAAGGCAAAGAAACTTTTTGAGCTGCTGAATCCCATTTTTTTTTGTCAGCATGGAATTTTCTGCCTCAATAGAAAGAACATCTTATTCTCCCACCTGCTGCTTCTTACTGCTTATAGTGCCTCTGTAATTGGAAGCTGAAGTATAGATGCTCAAAAAAGGATATTCTTTGAACATACCTCAAGGGTGAGCTGTCTAACCAAGGAAACAATTTCATCCTGTCCGTTGTGAGAAGAGCCTGGCTGAACAGAATGCTTATGTCACTGCTGAGGAGAGCAAAAGATGGCAAGGAGAAAAGGTTTTGACAATTGAAACTGCCATGTGTCAATATTAATATTTTCTTTGTGTGGCTTTTTGTAATCTGCTACAGTATTATTTGCCTTTAACTTGGATATCTGAAGGTCCCAGCATTCTGCTTTTATCACTGCTTCAGATTAAACCAAACCTGAACCATCGAAGAAAGAATACATAAAATTCCAGACTACATCTGTTGCTTGCTGCAGAATGGGCTAATATTTCAAAAAGTTTCCATCACACACCTTGTGTTTTGCACTCACAGGTCCAAAACTAGAATCAGCAGTTTTCAAAGGTAAGCCTGACAGCCTAGCAGTGTACTCTGCAGGGGGACCATGAAGTGTGGCCAATCTAAAGACCTACACACCCTGGGTGGCATCTAAGGTGACACCTGCAATGTAAGTGGTTCTGTTAGAGCATGAATGCCATGGTGCTAACAGAAGAGTATGTCTAAAGAGCAAATTGTTAAGCCTGTTTCACTACAAGGAATACCACAGCTGTACCAGTAATACCAGGGCTTTAATAAGTATGATGGTCTTAATCTGACAACTTTTAATGTTAGAATTATCTCAACTAATGCCAGGAGATTTATTCAGATGTTTAAAATCAAACACATGCATATTTTCTCTGTTGCATTTTGGAAAGTTATATATATAAATGAACAAAGCACCAGATGCCCTGTGTTCATTGCTGACATTGCTGTTTAGTGGTTGAGAGTAATATCCATCATCAAAGACAAAAAAAGGGAGAATGACTCAGTCTCATCCTCACTCAGAGGGGAAGAATCCAAAGGGAGTTGGATTTCCCTGTTTAGAGAAATCCAGGCAAAGGGAAAGGAAGAATGAAATGCAATCCTGTTAAATACTCTCTCACAGAGTAAAGCTGAAGGAAGGGCTTGATACTATGGTGGACTTCTGCTTCTTGAAGAAACTCATGAGGGTTCCAGTTTCATTGTGTTCCTTCTCAAATCAATGAAAAGTGCTTTTGAGATACCAGTAGTACATCAATCACAAGTTTCTACTACTTAATCTAAGAGCAAAAGATAGGTCCCTTAAAAACTCCACAGTGAATTCAATGCAGATAAAACAACTTCCTTATTACTCCTCCACCCATCAAAACTACTGCTGTAATACTGAAAGCTTTGTTTTCCTTATGTGCTTGGTGTCTTAGTTCTTATTTCAGATAGTAAAATACATGGAATAAACAATACACTGAGTGAAATGATTTAAAAAATTGGAAGAGTTCATAAAATTTTCTCCTGAGTAAATACAAGTTGAAAGGTTCAAGGACCAAGTTCATTAGAGTGCCTCAGAAATTCACTTCATTATTTTTATTAAGTAAATATCTCACTTTCCCTGGTTAAAGTGCTTTTCATTTTGTGGAATAAATGCATGAACAAAGCTTGCTGGATGGTGACAAACTGGCCATAAAGAACTTCTTAAGTGGCAATGGACCATCAATCTGGCATAGTTTGAGCCTTGCTTTCAGCACAGTAAATAGGAGAAGTTAACTGTAACTAATACCAAAGTAATTCTGATCATTGTCAACTCTTAGAAAATGTGCACCTCTAAACAGTTTTACTGATACTGGAACATCATCTTTTCTAAGATGTTGCATAAGTATATTTTATAGCAGTGCAATGGGACGCTCTGAGCCTTCTCTGTGTTTTTCAGAGTTCCCTGAGCAGAGAAAGTATCACCACTGTTAGTTCTCAGGCCAAGAATTGCCACGGTTTTAGGCGGATTGAGGGACTGAAAACTGAAGGGATTAAGCGAAGTGTGCAGATGATCCCCGTGAACTTCTAGCTGGCAAGGCAGAGGGAAGGAGGCTAATGTTCTGAGAGAAAAAAAAAACTGAGTTACATGCACAGCTGCATGTAGTCTGTGGAAGGATAAGATTTAACTTCAGAAAACTTATGTGTGAAATGAATCCAGACCAGGGGGCTGATGAGCTGAGCACAGTGCCCACTTCAGTCACATAAACACTCATGATTGGTCTTTACTTTCAGTGCAAAAGCTGAGTCAGAGATACTCATCACAACAGCACATAGAGAAAGGATATTCGAAAGAAAGTTAAACCATGCAATATTCAAACTGATTCTAAGCAAAACATGCTTGAGTTAAATAACATATTTGAAATATATTGGACTCTCATTCATGATTTTCCTCGGGGCAATGTCAGTACAATAACAAAACAGATGAGGCTGAGTGCTTGATTTTAAAAAGTTGGACCTTCAAGGCCTAATTTACTGTCCAGTGAGGCTCTGCAGGCTGGTCTTCCCAGGCGCAGTGGTTCTTGGATTTGGAACGCTGAGGCAAGAGCCTTGGAGCAAAAAGCAGTCCAACTGTGGCTGAACATAAGGTCACAACCAGGAACATATGAGATGAATAAATCTTTATTGGGCAGGGCTGCAAAACATTAGGTAATGGGGACAGTGAAAAAAAAAAAAAAGAGAACTTTTTCTAAATCATACTCCAGGACTCTCACCAGAACAGTTCAAGCCTCTAGCAAAGGGGCAAAACTTGTGTTGTTGATGCTGATAGGAATAAAGGAAAGACAAAATCAAGCAAGAGGTTTCTTCTGCTTGTGTAAAGCTTGTGGGTGCATTGTATACATCTACAGTGTTTTGGTCTGGAAGAGCTCATGACAGTCTCCATAGTTCAGACTGAATGCACAGTACAAACACAGTCCTTTGCAATTTTTTCCATCACTATATCTGTCTTCTACCCTCTTACCTTCTTTCTAACCTATAAATGGAGAATTCAAGCTCTGAAAAAAAAAAAAAAAACAACCAGAAAATCCAAAAACTCAAACCTTCCATTTCTGGGGAAGTTTTTTAGTACTTGTTTCCAACCCAAACTAGAGTAGAAAATTCAAATATGTCTCCCTCTCTCCTTCTGGGGAAAAAAAGATGTGAAAGCTCTTTGCTCAGAATGAATAAAACACTTTGTTATGAATAATTTTGGAATGAGTTAATTTTTCTGTTGAATTGGATTGTGCTCTCAGAGGTGCAGGAGGTGATCCCAGAGTTGTGTGGTTTGATGGGTGTAACCTGGGCCGTCCATCTATTCAAGTCAGATATCCAAGGGATTGTGTGCTACAAGTTTGTTATTCTTCTTCAGTTCTGTTGTTGAGACATATACCATAATCTATTTGCTTCCATGAGGACAAGGAATGATCTCCTGTAAAGAAAGAGAGCTGCTAAAAGGTGTTGAGACCTTGAAGAAGAGACAAAGATGTCAGGGTGAATCAATCCTGCAAACTGATCCAGATCTTAGGTCCCCAGCTGACCTGTTTTAGTGATCTCCATTGTGACTACTGCTCTGTCTAGGACTCATCCAGAAAGACTCTAGCTGCCCTGATGTGAGACCTATGGCTACTTGCTTGATCTTGCTCATGTCTGTTCCTAAGACACCTTATTCCAGAGGTCTGACCTGTACATGGGTGAATCTTGTTAGTCCTACCTCCCTCTCTACATCAACTATGGCCTCTTCTGCTCTGGAAATGCAGCACTTCTCATTCCAGTAATGCTCTCAATCAGATTATGAACTTTTCAGGCCAAGACTGATCTGACTCTTTTTTCCAAACGCTGCCATGGAAGAAGTGCAGGACAATAAGATCAGGCAAACAACTAAGAGAATATGGACCTATAAAGGGTGTGCAAAACCCATGAATAAACAGTTACTGAGAAAATCACATTTCAAAGTAGAATTTTAAGAAGAAAGTGGGCATTCAGTTAACAAATCTAAAGCATTCTTCCAGTCTAGTGGGCTATGTAATGGTATCTTGTTGAAAATGAAATGGTGCAGTTTGAATAAGGGAGAACTCCAGATATGAAGTTCTGCTTTTGCTCTTTCTATGTCTGTGTCTATGGGATGTAATCTGGTGGATTCAGTTGAATCTGTAATTCTTCAAAAGACTTTAAAAGCTAATATTGTGAAAGAGTACTGTAAAACACAGAATTGTGTGTAAAGAGACGTGTAATGATCTCTGACTTGACATTAGACATGGGAACAAAGGGGCATGAACTTAAAAAGAATGTAGCAGAACCAAAGGAAATCTCTATCTGATACAGAACAACATTTAGTTATGGAATGATTTCCTACGTCTACTCTCCACTACTAAGACCGTGCTGTCTTTGACAGAAACCGTGTCCAGTCTTGCCTTAATCACTCTGTGTGGTGGTGCTACTGGTTTTCTCTGTAGGAAATGGTTCAAGCTTTAAGAAGCCTAAAGAAATGGCTACTGCAAAATGAGCTGAAACACCTGAAATGCTTTGTAGCTAGACGTAAAACAATTTGCAGTAATTCCAGCCCTTTTTAAAGTGTAATCTGTTAGTTTTGTTCCATGCCAGTGACCACACAGATTGAATTTTGCACAGTAGTTCACATTTTACCTTTAAGCATCATCCCATCATTCACTGATCTCTTCTGAATAGCCTTTCTCATTTGCTTCCTTCACTTTACACGTGAGGAGAGCATGGGCCTCGAATTCACTCACCTGTACAAATAATGCTGCTGCTTTCCTTTGATTTGAATTTTCCTGAGGTAATTTGTGGGTGCTACACCAATGTGCTCCACAAAAACCTCTCTTCTCTCTTATGCTTTCCTATCATCCATGGAACTGATTTTCTGACTCAAAGTCAGCATCTTCCTGTTGTATATTTCCCTCCTGAAGACCCACCATTTATACTGTGTGTGAATGAAACTAGCGCTCATGTTATTTAGTGGCAATATGGTTGTATAGTGCTGGCTTGTGTGGAAAGAGTAGAGTCAATGGCAGAAGACATATGTGGAAGAAATACAGGGAAGATAAACTTTAGGCAAATAGCCCTGAGTTCATAGAATACCTTCCTATGCTGAGCTGTTACTGTGCTGAAACAGATTAAGAGTTATATTAACACAAAAAGCAGAAGGAGCTTCTTTCTTTGACAAAATCAGGCTGGTTGGAGATAAACTGCATTTCAATGAATGTTTTGAATTACTGAATACACCTAGAACAACACAGCTTGACTACCCTTCTATCTCTGGCAGTGTTTCTTATCCTGATTGGCTCCATCTGAAATTTCATGCAGATACCCAGAAAAGCGACAGGTACTTCTCCAGCCTTCACAGACAAGATCCCAAGAGCTGCCCCATGTTAGATTGACCTGTAGATACGATTTCACAGTATGCATGCAGTGACTTGGGCAACTGGTAAAAGTTTTGTTGGTTAGAAATCAGTCCTTCCTCACTGGCTGTACTTACACATGATCAAAGGTATTTCTTAGGTAAAAAACTAAATTATTAAAGTTCATACACTTTATTCATGTTTATACCTTTCAAGGAAACAAGGTAGGTATTTCCCTACAGGGAAGATGATGATCTTGTCTTTTTCATAATTTAATTCATGCTTAATCAGACAAGTGTGTTATATTCATCTTACAAAACCTCTCCATAGGAGATGAAGGACTACCATTCTGTGTGAAAGAGAAAAGGAGAAAGAAGAACTTTGTGAGGTGAAAAAGCTGTGCAAAAAGCTGCAAGGACACATCAGGTGAAATTCACTTCTGTCTGTAGACTGACTCTTTCAGTGACCACTGGAATTATCAGTCTTTTAGTTTGAGGGCTGAAGAGTTTAGTTTTATTTTAGGTTAAAGGATAATTAGGATGTTATGCTGTATGTGAGCTCATTAGTAGGCTGCCTTTAATTACCCAGTGTAGATAAGGAAAAAGAGACAAGGCTTCTGAACACAGGTTAAGAGTGAGAGATGCTTTTCAAGCCATGGTCTGCTGGCTAATTCTAAGGAATTTCCAAAATGTAACTATCAAAAGCACAAGTTCAAGCTTATTATGCTGGGATATGTAGCTCCATTGGATAGCCCTGAGGAGATCTGAACATTGAGAAATGTTGACCAAACACTGCTGTAGAGAATAAGAACAATAATAATAATACGTGTTTTTTTTCTGGGGGAAAAAAAAGCAAAAAGCTAGAATATTGCAAGTATTTGACAAGTTTCACATGTTACTGATCTGTCAAGTTAATTTAGTTCCACAAATTTGATGGAATTTAAGACTAGCTGACAAGATGTTGGGATGGGTACTTCACAGGGATTGTTGTCTTCCACTTTGCTGTCAAGCCTGAATGACATTTTACGTGAAGTTCTGTCACTGTCTGAAAACATTTATGTATCAAGACAGAACATTAATACTGTTGGACCTCTATCTAACAACAATTTAGGACACCTGAATGACATGTAAACAACTTGAGAAATGGAATTTACTTGCAATTGGTCCTATCTATTTTACTATGCAGTATTGCCATGTCTTCAATCAACCTGAACAGAAGCATCTCCCTTCTGATGAAAGGCTGAGGGAGCTGGGGCTCTTCAGGTTTGAAAAGAGGAGACTGGGGGCTGATTTATTAATGTTTACAAATATGTAAAGGGCAGGTGTCAGGAAGATGGAGCCAGGCTCTTCTCAGTGATGTCACTTGATAGGACAAGGGGCAACGGGTAGAAGCTGGAACACAAGAGGTTCCAAAGAATCATAAGGAAGAATTTATTCCCTGTTCAGATGAGGGAGCACTGGCACAGGCTGCCTAGATGGATTATGGAGTCTCTTTCTCTGGGGATATTCAAAACTCACCTGGACGAGTTCCTGTGTGACCTACTCTAGGTGGCCCTGTTCTGGCAAGGAAGTTGGACTGGATTGTCTTTCAGGGTCCCTTCCACCTCTTAAGATTCTGTGATTCTGTGAAACTCCCATTCAGTTTAATACATTTCTGCAATTCTATTCATGCAGTCTCACTTTTATTTTTCTATAACCAATTATGACGATATGATTGACAAAAACATCCACACACATATCTAAACTTAATTTAAATGTAACCTTAAAGTTGGACAAGAACCATTTAGATGAGATGGGGAAGATCCTTTGGGGCAAAAAAGGGAGACCAATGTGCAGCAGTTTGGTACTATAAATGCCTGCTTTTAAAATAATGAAGAATGGCGAAATGGAGTAGATACCTAAGCTGTTCTCCACCACTAACATTTTGTCCACTGTATCTTGCACTGTTAATTAACCACTTGGACAGATTCTGTAACTCTCCTGCACAGTAAATTTACTGTCTGGAATATTTTATTTTAGTTTTGCCAATACTAACTCAACTTGCTGTAAAGTTAACTGTAGTTAAAGGAGCAATCACGCATGTGTGTGTGATCTGTGTCTCTGTATGAGATGACCTTGAATACCTTCACTGAAAATATTCCTATATTGGCAAGCAGGAGCAAGTTCATGTCAAGAAGCAATGTATCGCTGAACTCACCCTCCTTTCTGTGCACATTGACTGGGTGTGTAGTGTTCTCTGAGATGTAATTTATGCACTAAAATCTCTTGGGATTAATATTGTGAACTCTTTCTCAGGAGGAGGAAACATGCAAAAGAGATATTTAATTTCAAGACCCAGCCAATGCATTACTACTGCTGGAATCTAGGAGGCTAACTCTTTATTCCCAGGTGTAAGAAATGGGTTTGCAGAAGGCACTGAAGGCTGCTAGGGTAACCAAATCATGCAGGCAGAAGGAATTAGTGAGAAAGCAGGCCTCCTCCTGGTAAGCTGCAGTGTATATGCATGACAGCAGGAGAAAGACATTCTTAATGCAAGGAGCCTGCTTTCCTTCTGGGTGCTTCTACTGAGATTCTGCTCTGTGGGTCACTACAGACACAGGAAATACTGGACATCTCTGTTACAGAAGCACACAGAAATCAAGGAATCTCAGGGACTGGAAGGGACCTCGAAAGATCATCCAGTCCAACATCCCTGCAAGAGCAGGGTCAACTAGAGTAGGTCACACAGGAGCTCGTCCGGGTGGGTTTTGAATATTTCCAGAGAAGGAGACTGGGCAGCCTGTGCCAGTGCTCCCTCATCCTTGTCATAGCTCTGATTCACTCACCATAGTCAAAATGCTCTTATTTTAGCTACCCAGGAGCCTTTAAGCAGGTTAATCCTGCAGTCTTTTGAGTGAAATAATTATATTTGAAGATTGAAAGGTGTGTCTGTCTTCAACTAACCCACCATTCCCTTTGGATAGCTAACACCACAACATAGTACTGCACACTGGCTGTACAAGGACTGGGAGGCTAAGCAAATTTACCAGCAAATTCCTACAGGAGTTTGGTGATGACAGAATCCACAAAGGAAGAGCTATTAAGGTGATAACAGAGAAATCAGATTACAACTGAACCAGCACAATTTCAATACTTCTGTTCATGTTTTGCTGTGGTGTGTTGCACCAGCAAAATGGTACTGCAAGGTAGGAGCCTAGGAATGTAGAGCTAGCCTTCCTTAAATGTAAGACATGGTTTGAAAAAAAACCTTAAAAACACAACTCTGTTTTCTATCTAAATAAACTTAGTTTACATAATTAAAAATAGGTTTCCCCTGCAGAGAAATCAAAGCAGAGAACTGCTCATCTACACGATTCTGAACAAAAGGCAGCCTGTGTCTTATGACTTCTCTCATTCTTTTAGAGGAAAGCAGAGCCCTACATTCCTGTCTCTGAGTGGTGCTGTATGAAGATACATGAATGATTTCTCTCTTCACCTTCCTCAAGGCCTAATGTGCCCTGTGAGAGATTCTGACTCCTATTGATTATAAGAGAAAACTTAAAGATGGAAGATGATGCACACAGTTAAAACTGGATAAGGAAGTAAGAGGCTAGCATGTGTCATACTGCAGGTGTTCCTTGACACATTCTTGCTCATCATCTAGGGACTGATAAAACTATTAATGTACTCATGGGCTCTTCTCTTTAAAGTTTATGCATATCAGAGAATCATACAGAATCTCAGAATCTAGTCCAATCCCGCTACAAGACCAGGACCACCTGAGCATGCCCTTCAATTTTATTGACAGAAGTATCCGCTGTATGACTTCAGTTGTTAGGCTAGAATCTCTAAAACAGTTGGCTAGGAAGCTAACTAGAATTTGCACCCTTGCGTTTTGCTGATATAAAAAAAACAGTAAATGTAAAAATGTAAAAACCCTGGTTATTTCTGTCACTGGTGTATATCAAGTGCAAAATATTGTTTCTATGTCATGGGCTAGCTCCTTTTTGTAACTATCTGATGTGTCATAAAGCTTATTTAAGAGGTATTGCCCTTCCTCAGGTATTTATTCTCAGTTTTGCAATGCTGCTCACAGATGCCTTGGTTTCTATGGTGCATCTATATTTAGGGTTGGGACAGAAATGAGGTTGAGGATGGAAGAAATGGCTAGTGAAATGAAAAGTGGATGAGGGTACAAATGAGTGGTTTTAGGAGTTCTCATCCAAGTCGAGCTACTAGCAAAAATGCATGCATGACTATGACTGTGGACACTAGCATTTCTTTTGTTGAGCTTGACACATAATAATTTGAATCCTTCTTCCCAGGTTAGAAAAACTGGGAGGTCTGTGGAAGATGGGGACTTAGGTCACAGGAAGGAAACAATTCTGGTGGCTTGGCTCTGCAATGGTGCTGTTACTTGACATTCTGTGCATAAGTGAATGAAGTGTTTCCAAGAAAGTGTACAGCATCCCTCTGAGAAGGAAGTTAAATCATCTGCTGGTAGATGTCAGCATTGGCCCTGGTATATTGGCCTCTATCAGCCGTTCATTGGTTTTGGTCCTGTTAATACTACCTGTGGAAATGGAGTTCATCTGAATGTTGTAATGTAAAGTGGTCCCTGCAAGCTTTACATGTTTTCAGACAGCCAGTTTACTAGACTGTTAGGAACAAAATTATCACGTTTCACTTGAACTGGAAAGATCTATAATATTCTCATCTGCCAATGTTTTAATTACAGGGTAGCATCCACTAAAGAAAACTAAAATTAGAAGGGGATGAATGGATTTTGATATGAAAGGGAGGATTTTCTTTCTTTTTTTTTCTTTTTCCTTTTCCCAGGGAAATTACATTCTTGGGAGAACTGCAAAACCAGAAAGACCAAAATGGCCTCTCCTGAGCCATAGGGTGGAGAAGGCTTTGCAAATCAAAGGTCAGATACAAAAAGACATCTATTTATAAGTGAAAAAGCACGGCAATAAAAAAGAGCAAAGGATGATGCACAAGTAGAGAAGGGATTGAGGAGAGAGGGACAAGGAAAACATTATTTCAGTTTTGTCAGTGAAGAAGGAGGCAACATTTGTTCAAAGTGGGTCAGGACGTGAAAACTGTGGAGTGGAAGGGTCCAGGGATGTAATGCAGGGAAAGGGGTGTCATTCTGTAACTGATGGGATCAAGAAATGCCAGTCCTTCTGTAGAGCTGGGTTTGGCAGGGCAGAGCAGTTCCTTCTGGGACTTATTCCTAAATGAGCACTGAGTTTCATGTTAGTTTCATGTTTCGTGTTAGGATGAGGGTTGTAGCTTCCAAACCACAGGCATACAATGTGCTGTCAGGACAGGGAGGCCTGTTAAAATTGGAGTACTTCAAGATGGAGACCAATGTTGTTACATAGTGCATGTCCAGAATGGGAAGAAGAATCTCCCTTGTGCACAGCTTATAAGTAATCTCTGGTCTGTGCCTATTCAGTTGATTAATCTTTATTTTTTCTTGCATTAGTGCTTAATCCTCATTTTATTTTGGATATGTGTGACTTCTCTGGAAAGGGGAATTAGAAATAAAGTTTCATTTATGAAAATAAATCAGCATTTAAATGCTGGACAGTAGTTTAGTCATATAGGATGTCTTCACAGATTAATAACACGCATAACATGTTGGTGCAGATATTCTGATGTTGTGACATATTTTTAGTTTTAAATTACCAGGAGATAATATGGTATCATTAACATAAAGTATTTCTGTGTGGTGAACCATTGAATGTTCACAGAACTTCAAAACCTGCCTGGACATGTTCTTGTGTGACCTGATCTAAGTGAACCTGCTTCTGCAGAGGGGTTGGACTAGATGATCTCTAAAGGTCCCTTCCAACCCTACCATTCTATGATTCCATGATTCTATGAACCCGTGTCATTCTGCTGACAACAAAATCTGCTCCAAAGATAGCAAAGATAGTTTTTTAAGAGCAGTTTTTCTCCAGTGGGAGTTTTGGATATGTGAGGAATATGTGCTTGGATCTACATCAATGACGACAACAAAAGTTTAAAATATTGCTTGTTTGGTATCTCTCAAGCAGATCAAAGTAACAATTTTTGCTTAAAAAATGCCATATTCCTCCAGACATTTGATACCTCACTATGCTTGAATTAAGAGAGAGGCATGAATTCAGTCCCTGGATCCAACCCGTTCCTGGACTACAGTAAACGTACCTTTTGCAGAATATTTGGCCTCAAAATCAAGCTGACGTGTGACTTTGGGGTTGGAGGAGTTAATGGTGTTGGCCCTTGCACTTAGTATGTCAAACTTAGGCATGCCTACAACTCTACAAAAACAAATAAAGACAAATGTGAGAGAAGGAAATACCTCATACCCTGAAGTGTTTACTGTTAGAATTTCACAAGACTATTGGATAAATTTCTGCATAAACATGAGTGCTCACTGGAGAAGTAGAAGACAGAGAACCCAATGGAACTAGCCATGATCGGAAAAGAATGAAGAAAATGGTAAAGAGAAATAATGTAGATCCACATTGCACTGATGTGGAAATCAATGCAAATACCCTAGTGTATGTTCAATTTGATATTTGTGTTTATTTTTATAAATAATAAAATATTACGATGTTAAGACACCAGAAGAAAGGAAAATGCAAGGACTGTGTCAAGCAGCCTCTGAAAGTAGATGCTGGCAGGAAGGTAAAATGCACAGGTGTATATTAAGGAAGTTTTAGGGAAAATCAGAAGAATTTGTGCATTGACAGAAGAAATCATTTACAGGTGTATAGGTGGCAAGAGTAAGAAAGGACACGTGTTTGATGCAAGCAGTGAAGGCGGCTTATGACAAAGGTTAATTTGGATACTGGGCAGATATGGCTTGCCATTTACACAAAGTTGGAAGGAACACTGAAACTCAGCTCGAATACAGAAGCTGCCATAATAGATGCACAGTTCTGGAAAGACAGCAAAACATAAATATAAAAGCACCGAAATGAGGTTGAGCGCCAGCATAATTGTAACAGTATTTCTGCCTGCGGTTTTACTAGAAAGCAGTACCTGGAGTCAAGAGCGCAGATGACTGCCCCATGGTACGTCTCACGTGGCACTCACACACGCCACACGTGATCTAGCAATCAGCATAAACACATCAAGGCGATTCGTGTTGCTGCTCTGAATATTTCTCAGAAAATCTAGGTGATGGCATGGCTGCTAGTGGTATGGTTAAGAGTTTAACTTCCAGTCCATTTTTTTCTTTGATTTTGGATGGTATTTTTTTTTTTTGCTTACAGCATTCACAAATAGATTCTTTTCAGCTGAAGTTTTCACCATTGAATATTCATTTTGCCAAATCCTTTAAATTAAATCCATGAGTCTACTTCAGGAGTAGTTTTTCATGGAAAAAAAAATGGCTGTTCTTTTACGACCTGCTAAGACCACTTCAGCTTAAGAAGCAGAACACAAACTCGTTGAGACTTGCAAGAGAACTGATTCTTAGTCAACATATTAAAGCAGTTTGGCTAATATCTGTATACTGCAGTAGTACTCTGAGACTCCTGTAGATGTTAATTCAGTGCTATTTGCTGAATCTCAAGAAAAAATCTGGATGTTGCATGTTTTTCTTTATAGACAAATCAGTGACATAATTAGTTCTTATAGTTTATTTCTCCAGTATTGGACTTGCTTCTTTGATGACTTTTTCATTATGTATATAGTAATTTAAAAATCCCAAACAACCAACCAAAAAATCAAATAAAAATCCACAAATAAACCTGAAAATTGGAAACAAGGATTAATTAAGGATAAAGACATTTTATGATTTTCATTAACATTGTCTTTATAAAGTGATGCAATTATCCTTAGATTAACGTTTGCTGTATTACCTGTATTTGTGAAAGAGCAAAAGGTAACTTCATGTCTGTTGGTCTGACTTGAGTGGTTTGTAGAGCATTAGAATAAAGAATGAAAGCTATTGTGGTGAAAGGGAAACAAAAAATTTAACCTGTTTGCCAAAGCAAGACTATGCCAAGCTAATCTGATATCTTGATGAGATAACTTTATGCCAAAAGATACGGGCTAGTTACTGAAGATTTGCCATTTCTAGTGCATAGAGCTTTATTATTAACAGTGTTGATATATTCTAAAGTGATTTGGTGCATTCCAAGGTTGAGGGTGGGATAGACCTCATCTCTGTAAATAACAGAGTGAGGAACAGGGAGGTTTCAGAAATGACGATGATGACGTGAGAAACAGTGGTGTACACTCACTGTGAATAACTGCCAGAGAACAAATTCAGGAACTTCTCTGTCTTGGAGGCAAATAGTCTAGTTATGAAGATGGAGCTTGATAAATGTCTGTAAGTATATGGCATGATGAGCTGAAGCCAGAGGTCTAGGTGTTCCCTTCCGCTCTTTAGTTTCTGTACACCAATTACTGCAATGTAATAATACTGTCCTATGAATATGCACGTATGCATGCTGATAAGTAAAGAATTTAAAGACAATTATGCTGCTGATTATTTTAAAATGCCTGTGGTTATTATATAAAAAAATATATATACTGCAAAGTTTCCTAGCACCAATTGCAAACAAATAAAAAGTATCAGAAGAAATGGTGTTTTAAAAGCATCTTATGTTGTGAAATCACCATGGCTGCTGGACGCTGAAAAATAACAAAAAAAAAGAGAATCTTGTATTTCAGTTCCTTAACTTTTAAGCTAGGATAAATGGGAGAATAGGTGATCTTTTTTTCTCTTCTAATTTTCTTTGAAGTGGTCAGAGTTCTTTTCTTTTCTTTTCTTTTCTTTTCTTTTCTTTTCTTTTCTTTTCTTTTCTTTTCTTTTCTTTTCTTTTCTTTTCTTTTCTTTTCTTTTCTTTTCTTTTCTTTTCTTTTCTTTTCTTTCCTTTCCTTTCCTTTCCTTTCCTTTCCTTTCCTNTTTCTTTTTTTGATTCCCAGAAAGCATAAATCACAAATCCAAGAAAAGGGGCAGCTTAGCAGAGATTCAGCAAGGGCATCAGATGAGAAAAGCACTTCATGTACATTCAGTTTCTTCAGCTTGTAAAATTCCTTACTTGTCCTGGATAAGGATTTGCCTGAAAGCTCTTCTGGATACACTTACACTATTGCTGAGTAAGCTCATGGCAATGAGATTATCATTAGCAGAATTTCTCCACACTAACAGTTCGTCCTCTTATTTTCCCTATATGGTAACCTGATACCTGCACAACTTTTCTGCTCCTGGTTCTTTTCTTTTCTTTTCTTTTCTTTTCTTTTCTTTTCTTTTCTTTTCTTTTCTTTTCTAGTGGTGTCCTGATGAAAAGGACTGAAAACCATCCTCACCACTATGGATATGATGTCCCAGTATCCTTAAAGCTATTTGACTTTGTATTACTCAGCTGAATGTTTTCTATGGCTTGGCTAGTGCAAGACTGTTCCTCTGCACACACCTTAGTACCTGAGCTTGCCTGAGCTCCCACAGAGCTCTGCCCACTGCAAAGATCTCCATTTACTTTACATATGGAGACATATATTACCAATAAATCTTTTCTTTATCAGTTCATTAGTGGTCAGTTTGCAGTATTCCCAGAATGCAGTAAATCTTGTGTAGTTTGACTTCTAGAAGCTTTTAAATCTCTGAAGACACTCTTAGCATGCAGTAGATGTGAAGTACTTTATGCTACTGTTAAAAGAGATGTACGCTTCATGAAAGAGGCAACTTTTTTTTCCTTGCAGTTGCAGACTCTTCTTATACTAGAAATTACACAGTGCCAGAAGACAGGTCCAGGCACTAACTTCGTTGTCTACACTGTTGAATTGTCTGAGCGGTTCCTGGAATGGTTTCTGCCTGGGCAGTCGGCCCAGGCCTCTTCCAAACAATTCCTGGGCATGTTTTGAGAATTAGCACGGGCCAGGCACCATGCCCAACGTGTAGTTTGGATGTGGGCACCCTTTTTTGGATGATAATAGACTTCACTAGTGCCAGATGGCCTTCAAGCCAGAGGGAATAAACATAGCCTAAGTGCCCATGCCATGTGCTAGTGCAGAAGACTTCTTGTGCTGTAAAATGATGTCTTCACTTATGCGTATGTGAGTGTCTCCATGTAAACAAGCTGTAACCTGAAGAACTACATTTTATAAAGGGCCATCTCAGACTAAGACTCTGTAGCATCCAGGAAGACAGAGAAGGCATTAGGCTGAAGAAATCACAGACACAGATCAAACTCTTAGACCAAATTCCCAAGGCTCTATCTCAAATGGACGCTAAGTAGAAATTGGCTTTAATATCCCTTAGGACCCCCTAGGCTGAAGACATATTTACATTTCCCTCCAGTTCAGAGTGTCTGAAATAATACAGGAGCTGCATTACAACCCACCAGATGGATGGTTTTAGCATACAAATTAGAAGGCATATATTGTATACTTTAAGATATGGTGTGTGTTCTAAAGATGCAGCATCTATTGGGATGCTGTTACAAGGCTGTGCAGATGGAAAAGAGCCAAAACAAATGAACCCTTCTACACTATGAAATGGGAGCAGCTCCTGTTATGTTTAGGCGCTGCCTCACAGAGTGTTTGTTGAAGTGGTCCAAAATATATGTGAGGAGTAACTTCATAAGAAGACTGATCAGGGGTCCAGTGTGTGGTTCCCACACTGACCCTCTCCTCCTGGGAAGTGCAGACATATCCCAAGATATGTTCATGGACGCAAGACTTTAATCTTTGAAAAAACCTTGCAGATTTAGGTTACCTGATGAAATCTGTGAGTGAAAAAATACTTTCTTCCATGCAGGGCACACCCTGATAGCAGGATAAGAGAAGACTTCTGCACTGGATTCCTTTGTTGTTTTTTATAATTAACAGTTAGCAAGAGCTCAAGTAATAAAAATTGGTTGATAAGTGCTGAAGAGGCTAAGCCTGCTGGTAACACATGTGTGTCCAAAGATGTAAGTGTGTTTGCTGGGTTATAACAGTTCTAGTTGCATTGTGGAGTAACAACAGAATCTGCTGAGAGTGGTTTTAGCCTTAGTCTTTAGGTCAGAAAGTGGGCCAGATGTCTTTTATGTTCAAACTCTGTTCCCAGTTTGAAAGCTTGGGATTGAAAGTAAAGTGATTTCTTGGCTTTCTCACTTTCAAATTGACAAATCTGTGTGGAAGAACAAAGCCTGCTATAGTATGCTAGAATTATATACAGAATATATCAGGAAAAACCTCTCATTAAGGGAAATTAAAAGGTTAAAACATGGTGTGGAGTCAAAAAGTTATGCTAATGATTATTATAATTAGCATTACTTAGTTTTATCAGCCTTTTTAAAGAAATAGTTTTGGAGAACATGAAATCTTCATGGGTAGGCATGGAAACGCTGAGCAAAGAGAGCATCTATCTGAGAGAAGCTTGTTTCAGTTAGAAGCTACTGAAATGCACTACTGTATTGTACATAAAGCAGTTTGTTTGAATATTGAAGTTGTCACTGCAGATAGGTAAAATTTTTGCTGCTGCAAGTTTTGGCTTGGTTATTTAGATTCATCTTAATATACTAGCTTAATAGTGCTGTAGTCCAGGAGTTGATTTGTGAGGTAGACCTCCACATATTGGGGGAAAGAGAGGTACCTAGATACTGTACCTTATGCAGTCACATGGTTTTTATCCACTGCTGCAAAGCTGCTGAAACTGAGAGATGACAAAGCCAATCAATATTTGCAGGACAGACTTGGCCAAAAAATCCACCGTTATTAGCTATGTCAGAAAGAGATGTATTGAAAAAATGAGATACATTTTCAGGGATTGTTTGGGGGGAGCTACTTGCAGTATTGAAACATAATTGATATCTCTTCTGATAATAGAAGTGGTTGGTTTTTTTTTTCAAACATTTCAGTTTGGATTGTATATACTGTTCTGTATATATTTCAAAGAGGGAGATTATGAAGAGCAAAGCCAGAAGCTCAAAGAAAAGATCCTTTTTAGTGGAGCAGAAAAGGGCTGGCTACCTTGTGAAGAAACTGAATTTTCAGTTCAGAGGCAGTTGTACAGTCCTGGAGACACTAGAAATAAAAAAAAAAACAATTCCTGCTTTCAGCCATATTTACGTAGCTGAAGAAGGTTTACACAATTTACACAATTTCAAGACAGCAATTTAGAAGGGAGGTATGAGCCTTTTCCATGTCCTTTACAGCATTTGCCAAATTTCCATCACTTCTGCTGCAAAAGTGCTCACAGAGCCCATAAAAGCCCTGGAAATGTTTGTTACAAAATTTCTGTCACTCATGGATAATGCAGCATTTATTAGGTTTGACACAGTCACCTGTAGATGCCAAAATGCAGCCATTTCTAGACCTTCTGGAAGAAAATAGTGACTTTATGACCTAAATATGCCTAACCTGTCAAGGTTCATTCTTATATACCTCTTTTTGCTATATCAAAGAGGAAAACAGACTTTGTCATCTCCTACAGAGAGTTTATTTCTGTTTCATGGAAAAACAATACAAGACTGGTACAGTGGGTATTTGAGTGTATGTCTGTGCAATAGTGGTATACTGTGGGTATACAGAAGTATTTTCTGGTGTGCTCTGTGATAAACCCTTGGCTGAGGAGTTGTAACAAGCATCGCTGTAGGGAGAGAAGACACCAGCCTCCCCATTGAGCATGATATAAGTGTTATTTCAGAGGCATATTTTACCTTCTAAATGCCTGCAATCCACGGTCACCAGAAATAACTGCCCCATGTGGGTTGTTGAGATGCAATCACATTATTTCCCAAGAACACGAAGAGATAATTTCAAGTGCATGGCCTGAAAAGTCCTTTGGACATGTGAAAGCTGCATACCTAAGTATTATCATTTTAACAGGGCTTCATATGCAATGAAGTCACCACTTTCTCACGATTCACAGACAAATAAGACCAACCACCTTGTACTCAAACTATCTGATTTATCTCCTTTTCTGTTTTACTACTGTCTTTTTTTACAATGGCCATGCATCATCTCCCTCTGCGGTGACGGATCGTAGGTTTCAATCATTCTTTGGCTTACCACTTCCTTCTTGTCCAACAAATTGAAGTCTTTAAAGGAAAAGGCAGTTACTTAGGAAATCAAGTGGTTAAGCTCTGTGGATAGTCTCAGTCTTTATGTTGGTGCATAGTGCAGTGCTCTTGTGAAATGGTAACCTAACTGTCACTTGCCACAGCTTTTATTTGTAATGTTTTCACCAAATGACAATATACACATTTTAAACAATATGATTGCATTTCTATCTCAAATTTGAATGTATTTTTCTAGTTTTGGTTTCAACCTCTGAGACTTCAGTACAATTACAAAAGTCAAATCTTCATTTTCTTTAAAGTGATTCTTCTTTAATAAAAAATAATCACATTTTCCTTCCCTTTTCCAAGATAACCCTGTCTTTTGGTTGTTTTTCTGAATTAAAAGGATAAATTTGGACGATATGATCCAGACAGAGTGACAGCTAACAGGAAAGAAAATGCATTGGATTGTCACAGAATCACAGAATCTCATGGGCTGGAAGGGACCTCAAAAGACCATCTAGTTCAACCCCCCTGCTAGAGCAAGACCACCTGGAGTAGGTCACACAGGAATTCATCCAAGCAGTTTTTAAATGTGTCCAGAGAAGGAGACTCCACAACCTATCTGAGCAGCCCCTTCCAGCGCTCCCTCCCCTGAACAGTGAAGAAATTCTTCCTTGTATTTATTTGGAAATTGATTATAATGTAGTAGAGTTGCAAGGAACAGGAAAATATAGTAAACAAACTCTTATGTCCTTTACTGTTTCTCAGATATGAACAGAAAACATGAAAGAAGACTTTCCTGACTGCGGCTGTCCAAAACCTTATGTTTGAAAGTAGTACACGTAAGAGGAACAATGTACAAGTAGAGAAAGGTAGAAAACTGTATTTTCATACCTTTAGCTAACGCTCATGCACACTACTGCTTTTATCTGTCTTGTTCCATGGTTTAACACATGCAGACACTACACCCCACTTCCTGTAAAGGCTCCAGTCATCACAAGCAGTGTGAAACCATAAGCAGTGGGAGGATTCACAGCCTCTTTTTCTCACTGACAAGAAAAACAAGGGGAGGTATTAAAAAATAAATAATAGAGGTGCTTGTAGGAAATTCCTGATATTTGCCAAGTCCGTGGTCTATGGCTATGACAGTAGCAAGCAGTTCTACATTGAGACAGGTGAAAGGTATTTGGTATATACACTCATGTTTAAAGAATTGGATGCAAAAGACATGTTTCAGTCACTAAATAGACCCTGTTACACTTTGACTCCACTTCTCCTTTCTTCCAGAAGGGGTAATGATTAAACCTATCTTTTTCAACCAGGAAATCAGAGAAAGGACTTGTACAGAAGTACTGGAGGAAAAGCTGTTGACTGAGGGATGAGTGTAACAGTGGTGCCCATAGTTCCTGGATGTTGGGTGCCATGAAGTGATCCAAAGGGTGGTAATCACAATGGTTTTGTCACAGAAGTCTTAATATGAAGTGTGAATGATGCTTATGCAGATGACTAAAATGACAAATGGAAGAGTGGGGAAATAAAAGGGACAAAAATACTACATCAGACAGATGTATTTTCATAAACTGTTAGTGTCAGGTGGTTGTAAATTTGGCCTAGCACTTTCCCAGTCTGTTTTGCTATGCTGTATACCCTTAGTGCACAGATCTGACTCCTCCTTGTGATGCGGGTTTCACAGTTTGATTGTCATTCAAAATACAGGGTACTTGCACAAAGTTGATAAAGCTTTCTCCTCCTAAAGCTACTGCTAGCTCCAGTTGTTACATTGCACTGGTCACTACCTAAAGTATATACGTATCTAATAAAAAAACATATAGATATAGAGTGTGTATATATATTAAAGTATTTATATATATGTCTAACACAGCCTTCTCCAGCTTTTATACTGAACTGAAAGAGCTGCAGGTACAGATGAGTGGACAGAAAGGAGGAATACTACCAGTCTGGCCATACCTCATCTTTGAAGATGAAGGTGGCTTTCTTGGTCTGGATCTGCACACATGTACACCCTTAAAAGAGAGTGGCAACATTTGTCACCCTTGGCTGCTTGCCTGCACTTCTCGCATAGTGTGACGAGGTGAGAAGTGGTGAGTCAGAACCAGCTAATCTTTTTTAACTTGCGTCTCTGAAAAGAACTGTGCATGGTAACTTACCCTCTGTTCGCAGTCATGGGCCTCCCATCCAGCAAGCCAAAGGGTGACCGTTTGCTGTAATATTATTTGCTACATCTCTACACAAACTGTGGCTAACCTCCAAGCTTTAAAAGTTATGATGTTTTCATCATAACATTGTTATGTGGCAAGCCAGATGCCTCTGTCAGAGCCATTGCAGCCAGTTCTGCAACATGGGCTGGTTTGCTGCAGATAGGCTGAGGCTCTCTTGGTTTTCTCTCTTTCGTGCCACTAGGTGTGTGTGAGGTTACTTTTGTACCATCACTTCTCATAGCTTAGAAGAGAAAACTCAGATCTGAACATGATCTCTTAGTCATAGTCAGAGCATGACAAGACATTTTATACTTGGGACGCATCAAGAAGTGTGTGACCAGCAGGTTGAGGGAGGTTCTGCTTCCCCTCTGCTCTGCCCGGGTGAAGCCTCATCTGGAGTCCTGTGTCCAGTGCTGGGCTCCCCAGCTCAAGAGGGACAAGGAACTGCTGGAGAGACTCCAGTACAGTGCCATCAAGTTGATGAGGAAACTGGGATATCTTCGTCATGAGGAAAGGCTGTGGGACCTGGGGCTGTTTAGTCCGGAGAAGAGGAGACTACGGAGAGATCTCATTAGTAATTAAAAATACCTAAATGGTGGGTGTCAGGAGGCTGGGGGCATCACTTTTTTTTTAGTATGGTGCATAGCAACAGGACAAGGGGTAATGGGATGAATCTGGAACACAAAAAGTTTCATTTAAACATAAGAAAAACTAAGTTACTGTTGAGGTGAGGGAGCCCTGGCACAGGCTGCCCAGGGAGGGTCTGGAGGCTCCTTCCTTGGAGGTCTTTAAGACCTGCCTGGACACATTCCTACACAACCTGATGTAGGTGGACCTGCTTCTGCAGGATTTTGGACCAGATGATCTCTAAAGGTCCCTTCCAACCCCTACCATTGTCTGATTCTATGATTCTGTGAGGGAAAGACAGCCTTTGCTGCTGCCTGACTGCATCCTGGCCTCTCACAGCTCTCACTCAACACATTTCTGTGTCATTAGCAGTCATGTCATGATTCTGTAATTTTTTAGGGGTACATTCTAGCCCTGACTTTCTCAGGTGTTAGAACCTGAACTTCAACATTGTACTGTGGCACGGACAACATTTCTGGGATGGTGAGGTACATGTGAATGGATCTTCAATACATTTATGGCACATACAAACGCATTGACTGCCTTTTCATTAACAGATTAGGCAATGTTAGGGAATACTCAGGGTTCTGGAGCTTGACTTTTTGTTTGATTAAATTATTAGAAGGAGCCCTAGCACAGATCTGATCCACTTCAATTACTATTTCTTAACAATTTATGATCACAGTCATAGTTAATAAATTTCACTTACTAATATAAATGTAAATATTACCAGGTCCATAAGTAGACACCACAACATAATCTAAAATGTTCAAGTTTAAAGGAGGTGTTTTTGTAGGTGCATAGTGATGACAATGTTTGCTCAAAGAGATATGCAGCTGGCATTATTGATGTAAAAAGTGTTTCTCTCATTTTTCTGTAATGAGACAGATTAGGTTGCTTGTAAACTTTGTGATTTACTTATCCTGAGTAATGGATACCCTGAGGTTTTAATAGAAGTGAATGGGGTTTTTTATTGTTTTTTTTCCTTCCCAAATGCTAAAGTATGAGACAGAATAGCCAAATTATAGAGGAGTAAAAAATCACCCTGAGTTACATGAGTGCTGGCAGAGCACAGAGCTGCAGGACTGGGAGGAAGGACTGGTTCAGGATCAGTTTTCCACCTCAGCAGTGGGTAGACAACAAAGCAATCCTACTGAGCTTGAGTCTATTCATTTCACCCTCTGTACCTTTCTGGGATTGTGCCTGTTAACAGTATTATGCCTTATCAAAGTGAGGTTCTTATTCACTGGCAGACATTTAGGCCAAAGAAATTTGTGCTATCTTTATGTATGTGTCTGCACACAAATGTGACAGTGTGTATAGCCAATCCCACAGTCCATAAATACTTGTCACTTATTTGGCTGCTAGGCTGAAGATTAGAATTAAAAAGAACCTAATATAAATATTCTTTTTCTAATGGAACTCAGTTAGCTGGTTCTGTATATAAACTAGAAATGAAGACACTGTTCTGCAACTTGCCCTTGGTGGAGAAAAACAAAGATGCTGTGAAGAGTTGCCTGGCAGTATGTGGCAGTTGTCACTGGGATAAGGAAAGCACAGCAAGAAATCTCTCTTGCTATGGCAGAAAGCAGAGTTATAGAATCAACAGTTGCTAGAACTAATGTCAATGGGTTTTGTTTGTGCTGTTCCCATATGAAGAATCATGGCTCAGTACCTTTCATGATCTCTGTGGGAGCTCGGTTTGGTGGTCTAACACTACCACCTTGTTCCCATGCTCTCAAAAACCAGGCCTGTTTATCATTCCACCAGAGAGGAATGGGAGAATGACATCATTTGAAAGCAGAGTTACTTGTGGGTAATGCAAGACCGAGCAGTTGGTTTGTCAGCAGCTCTGCCACCACAAGGGAAATGGGCTGGCCTGGACTCCTGATGTACTTGCAATTCAGGGTCAGTCATCTACCTGACTTCTGTGGTAGTATATTAATGTGTGATTTTGCCGTGTTAGTTTCACCATCAACTCTGCTGTGGAGTACAGGAAAGCTGAAAATATTTCATTGCTCTTCAGGGTAGCACAGAACAACAAACTCTCACCCAACTGCCTGCTTCCCTCTGTCCCCATGCCTCCCTCTCTCTCATATTTCTTGCAAGAAAATTGTCAACTTTGACAGAGGTGAACCTGAATTCCCAAAAGATACAGTGGCAGAATTTGACTGAAAAACTGACCAAAGAGAAATGCAATCTGACAAAGGTGCTGTTCTGCTTAGGAAGTGAAATGACAGACACTTTTGGAAGCCATTTTTTCCTCTAATTCTGTTTCTAATGAAGTGATGCCTCAGCAGAAATTTTTCAGTTCTCTTTAAGGTATTGCTGAACGCTGGCCTTGTTGTTAGCGTTTTGACCTCAGAGGGAATTAAAGTCTCCTGATAAATCATTAAATCATGTCCTTAGAAAGAGGGAAATTATCTTACTAAGCATCCACAAAGCCAAACCAAAGACAGTTTTAAAGGTGAATCAGATTTGGGACATTAATCATCCTATTTTCAATATAATCCACTCCTTATCATAAATCAGAAAATGCATTTCAAGTTAATTAGAGCTTTTTGAAAAGGTTAGTTTTAGTGAAACATAACAAGATTCAACTAACAAGGACATGTAAGAAAAACAAATGGATCATTTTCATTTTTTAAAATAGGGAATTTAAGTTTATTCACCTTTGTGCGTCACTTTAACCACACACAGTTTAAACAAGCATTTTACAGCAGCAATGACTGTAAATTTTATCTCTTCCTTCCAAGAAACCGCCAATGCAGGAAGCATCTGAGCCTGGAGTTTTAAATCAGCACACTCTAATGATAATGGCACATCCAAAACTCTTTATCGAGGTCTGATTGTAATTACATGTACATTTTACACTTTCACAGTAGCTTAGGACAAATCTGCCTTTGGTCTGGCTGGCTCCAAGGGCATGTATATAAAAGCATCTGAGGTGGTTCCAATAATGTCTCTTAACTGCCTGCTGCTCAAAACACACGTGTGATTAGTAGCCATGATATAGGGGTTGAACAGTGCTGAAAGTAGAGAGAGGAAGAGGTGGAAAAAAGGTGGATGTGGAGGTATTCAGGGTAAAAAGAGAGGGAAAGATGGTGGTTCCAGGATGGATGGTGGGGACTCAAGCTTTGTCAAAGCTGGTCAAGACCCTCTTCTTCCCATCTCTATGTCTACTATTGATGGGCAAGGGGCTTTAGCAAACAGAATATGAGGATAAGCTTTGGGAAAATAATATCTACCTTTTTCTTATAAGACTCCTGGTGTTTAGATTATTTCCTTTTTGTTCTTAAACTTTTCACACAGGTTATCCTATCGGTAAAGGATGATCAAATGGAATTGCAGCTGGAAATTTGTTATTTGTGGTGTTTTTTGTTTTTCTTTGCAAGTCTTTGTCCGTGTGTGAAGTAGATTTCCGAAAGTAGATTTAGAATAAACACTCCATGTAGTCACTACTGTAGACTTGATGTGAAGCATAGAATCATTATGGTTGGAAAAGACCAGTCACCTCACACAGCCAGGACCATCCTTAATCTGTATCCCTCAGTACTTCATCTACATGTCTTTTGAATATTTCCAGGGTTGGCGACTCCACCACATCCCGTTCCAATGTTTAATAACCTTCTTAGTGAAAAAGTTTTTCCTAATGTCCAGTCTAAACCTCCCCTGACACAACTCAAATCCATTTGAAAGATGCTGAGTTTAGTCTCTGACATGTTAATGTCCTTCCTCTCCTATGTTAACTCATGGATATTTAAATTACAGCTCCTTTGAATATGAAATTGAGAATCTGGCAGCTATGTTGTCTCTCCAGGACTGAAAGTAAAATTTGACTCCTAAACCTATGGTTTCTATTTGATGAATTCTATTACCTACATGAGCTAGCTTTCCACTATTAATTTGGATTTTTAGCTTGGGCACTGAATCAGCTCTGAACCTCACACACTCTTAGTTGTTAAACACAGGATCCCTGTAGCCTCCACCTTTCTTCAGTTTTGTAGAATTCTTCAGAGCTTCATCTTGAGAATGACATAAACCACTGATTTAAAGCTTTCTAGTTATTAGACATCGTACTGAGACTTACTAAAGTAGAGGGGTAAGTGCTAGCAGTTAATCAAGGCAACCAGCCTGTGTTGGTGTGCTGGAAGTGAATGAGTTCCCAACAGGAGATTCAATTGAAAAACATTGCTTCAAAATGGACTAGATGAAGTCAGGGAAATAGAACATAATTCTTTAAATCCCAGCAATTTAAAGAGAAATCTCCTTCAGAGGAAGGGACTGCATAATGCATTGATGAGCCATCAAACACTAATTGCAGACTATCAGTTAAAAATGACACCTGGAGATTTAACACTGGGTATTTGGATACAGGCCACAGGACAAAGGTATCTTCTTAAATGTGAATGGAGGTGAATTTAATTGTTATGAATGACAGCCCCAGAATAATTAATTAGAAATGAAAGATGAGCCTGAAAATGCATTCAGGGCACTTTGTCTATTCAAAAGACCTCATCATGTTCATTCCTTCATACCATGACGAAATGCCACAGTCACTCATACCACTGAATGTTTTCCTCTTCTCTGTTTATCACCTGGGTGATGGTCTCACTGGTGGTTTTGAAGACTGCACAAATAATGCAAAGACGAAAAAACATTAGATAGTCATATATATTTTTAACCTCTTGCCCTTTTCCCTCTGCAGAACTCTTTTGCCTCTTGAGACCTCTGAGAGGACAGCATTGGGAAGGGGACCACTTCACTATAATACTACAAAGCATAATGGACTGAAGACACTTATCATTGACAGTAGAACACTTTCATTTGGGTTTTCTTTATAGTGTTTATGTAAATGTTTTCAACTACAGACTATGATTTGCACTTTTCCCATATTTCCTTTGTATTTTTATGACATTTAATTGCATGATGTGAATTTCAGTAGCCAGCAAGACTGATGTGAAACACAATTACACTGCAAAGCCTAAAAGTAGACCTATGTTCCACCACGTAGCCATTGTTACACAGCAATGTACATTATAGGCAAAAATACAGCTGCCAGGAAATACCACTGACAAGAACAGACACTTCCGAGAGATGAAAAGGAGCATTCAGCCTTGACCTTTTGGTTTACAATGTCATTGTCTTGATTATTTATAGAGCACTGACTTTAGTCTCGAATCTCTTTTACGCCTTTAGTGAGAAATTGTGAGCATTTGCCACCTGCTGTTGAAGTTGAAACTGCAAAACAAAAAAGAGAGAAACAAGTATCTTTGCACTAAACAAACTTTTAAACTCTTGACTATCTATCGTGGACCATTTTCCTTATCTTCAGTAGCAATGAGGGCTTTTTTGATAACAATCTGATTCCGTTTTAATCTCTTAATTATTTTTTCAGAAGGTGATTTTAGAGCTGCTCTGAGATGAAGGGCCTGAAAAGGCTGAGTGTCTGAAAGTCCTGGCCTTGTGGTTAAGCTTAGCAATTGCTAGCAATTTGGTGGCTGGAAAGTGAGGACTCAATGTATTAAATTTCTGTAATTTAAAAATATTTTTATGCTGATCTTTGACACAAAAAGGTAAACTGTTAAAGGGGAAACATCTTCAGGTAATTTCTTTATTTATAACCGCTCTAGTTTCTGCTTGTAATTAATTATGAAGACACAATAAACATATGTTTCTTGTATCGTGACTGATTAGTTTCCTATAATTCAATGGAGAGGTGCCTTGTCAAAAGATTTATTGGAATTCATGTAATTCTCTGAAACACTGACATAGTCAATATACCTACTGATCCCTCAGTGAATCGTAGACTCATAGAATGGTAAGGGTTGGAAGGGACCTCTAGAGATCATCTAGTCCAACTATGTATGTGAGCCTTGACTTTCTACTGCAAAAGCTGCTGCAGTGTAAGAAGGACATCAAGTGTTAAGCAGATCTATAACTTCACATGCACAGAAGTCAGACTTTCTGGTGTAGGTTACTAGTACCATCTCTCAATCGACTTTTAAAAAGGGACATTTCACTTTCTACTCTCAGTTTCTGAGGAAGAGTTAGTAGATTATGACTACAGCAGCAATTCAGTAGTCTCACAGATTGATTATTGCACCACTGCTGTTAAATGCAATAGAGCACAAGGACACTTTGCGTTTATTTCGTCAGTACGTTTATAAATGTCCCCTACTGACCTTTTGGTGATTGCTTATAATTTGTTTTTAATGAGTTTCTTCATTTTTTTATGTTGTTCTCTTTTTTGAAATTAAGTCTGCCTCATGCTAGCAAATGCTAAATTTGAATATATAGTAGTCATAATTACAGAGCAACTCTTCAAAAGCAACTTTGTAAACCACATCTGATCTGTACAAGACTAAGCCAAATTGCTTCTTCACTTTCGGGTTTTCTGACTGGTAAGTTTAACAAGTGGTCATTCATGATATTTAAAACTTATATCTCTATATAATTTCTCACTATGACGTTCCTTCAGTCCACATGGGCATAATTAAACTTTGCTGGTTTTATTATCTATTCTGAACTGGCACCTTCTCTGATCTCTGTTTAAGCAGATTTAAACCACATTACCACCCTCCTGGCTGGTAGTATCAAACTTTCCATTAAGAAACTATAGAAATTGCATTCCTTTTGGATGCAGTTAAATTGTTTACCCTATTTTCCTCATTTAACTTTATCTTCTCCCGTCTCTCACTCATATGGCATTATGGCATCACTTCAACTTTTCATTCCTATCTCATTCTGTCAGAGAGTAGAACGTGTGCTGCTGATCAATGACCCAGAGCTGATGATAGTGACTTCCATTAACTGCTTGGTCAAGGTAAGACAGTGACAGAGATCTGGCCTGGAGTAAAAGTGGATATAGCTGGCTGCAAAGTTACCTACAATGCCATTCAGGCTAGAGTTGTGGACCAGATCCTGAGCTTAGCTGTAGCTCTGGTGTCCAAAGGCAGAAGGGGAGGATGAATGTCTCAGATGAGGCTGGTTGGGGCAATTAAAGCCTCTTAGAGCACTCAGGGCCACAGCAATTTGCATTCTGGAATTATAATGTTGCACACTTTGGTTTTCGTCTACCTAATATAACCTCATTCAAAGTCAGTATGGTTCCATCTTGGGTTTGTAGGTTTTTTTTCCAGTTGTTCAGCATTTGTACAGAAACATAAGCACCCTTGGTCTTGAAGGAGTGGAGTTTGGCAAGGATTTCTCCTGGGACTTGTCTTGTAAAAATACTCATAAGTGGTCTGGAAAAAGGATGATTACTCAGATAAGAAGGTTGTTGTTAATAAGGGTACTATGGATGACAGTTGACTGAAGAGTAACAATGGATCTTGTGAGTCTGGACAGTAAAATCACAGATAAAATTCAGTGTAGGCAAATTAAAAATAGCAGCCTCACCTTCAGGCATCACCCTGGAGCTGGGGCCAGGAAGAGCCATGGGTCTGCAGGAGGGTCTGCCATGGTGGGTCCCATGGCCAGACAGGGCTGTGGGGATCTGGGAACCAGCCCCACAGTGGCATTTATGGAGCAGGGACCAACAGTCCAGAGGGCCTGAAATGAGGTACTGGGCCATGGACAGGGTTGGAGGAGCCCTGGGAATGAGCAAGGACAGGCAGGCCCTTGAAGTCCTGACTTCTGGTCACAACTAATTTCATTTTGTTCTTCCTTCACTGACCTTCATAGAATCATAGAAAGTGGCAGTATTTTCTCAGTCAGTTGCACAACTCTAGCCCAGGAAAAAAAAAATATAGCTATGAAAGCAATATACTTTGTTATATCTACAGTGACATCTGAATATCTACTGCCCTTTTGTATGGGCTGATTGCCATTTGTTTGCTTTACTGATAACCACGAAACCTTCAACTTTGGCCTCCTCCATTTACAATCAATTCTCTTCTGAAACAAGTGGCCCAGGTCAATGGGCCTGCTAAAATCCTTAACTTTTATTTCAGTACATCTACACCTTGCAATAATATTTTCATAAGCAGCTTTGTTAATTAATGTAAATTAACTACTGTAAATAAACTATTTACATATCTGCTATCTGAGGGTGGGAGAGTCACTTCAGCATTCTCCAAACTTCCCAAAGACAGAGTCCTCTGTAAGCTTCCATTCTTACACACTGTGTACTAGACCTCTTGCTGACCTTTTCAAAAGAATTACAAGTTCTTAATATCCTGATTCAGCTTTGAAAGGGCAAATATCCATCAAAAGCCTGGATAGTTTTCAAAGTGTCTGAAAAAAAAAATCATTACTTGATAATGTATTCATGATTACTATTAATTTAAGGAAAAAAATAAAATTAAAATCAACAGGATTCAATTATTGCTACAGTTGTACAAATGCAACAAGTACATTTTTATTATTGTTTCTACTGATGAAAAGCAGTAAATCCTTCTAAAAGTAAACCTCTTGTACTTATCTGAAGGGTGGCAAAAGGAAGGAAAATCCGACTTCATAACTCCGAGCCTGATGGCTATGATCACTGGTGCAACAATTTCTCAAAAGCTAAGCCCACGGAGCACATAATATTTGCAGAATATTCTCCACACTTGCGAACACCTTCTCCAGTTCAAAGCACTCGTTCAATCATGACTGTGCTATCTATAATGAATGCAGTGTCACTTCATTTACTAGTTCATGGAATAGATTTTGTAAAACTAAATACTTTTTTATAGATTAGAATCTTAGAATAGTTTGAGTTTGAAGGGACCTTTAAAGGTCATCTAGTCAAATCCCCCTACAATCAACAGAGACATCTTTAATCAGATCAAGTTGCTCAGAGCCCTATCTAGCCTGACCTTAGCTGTTTCCAGACATGGGACATCCTAAACTCTGTGGACCACTTGTTCCAGTGTTTCACAATGTGGTAAAAAATTTCTCCCATATATCTAGCCAACATCTATCCTCTTTCAGTTTAAAACCATTGCCCCTTGTCTTATCACAACAGCAGACCTGCTAAGTTTTTCCTTAAAAAACTTTTTTTTCCCTTTTTTTTTTTTTCCTAAGTATTTTTCTTTCCTACTTTTGGGTTAATAATATTTCCACTCAATTTAGTCATTAAAAGTGGAAACAAGTAAACGTGCCCTGGGATACATCAAGAAGAGTGTGGACAGCAGGTCAAGGGAGGTTCTTCTCCCCCTCTACTCTGCCCTGCTGAGGCCTCATCTGCAGTCCTGTGTCCAGTTCTGGGCTCCTCAGNCCTACAATCAACAGAGACATCTTTAATCAGATCAAGTTGCTCAGAGCCCTATCTAGCCTGACCTTAGCTGTTTCCAGACATGGGACATCCTAAACTCTGTGGACCACTTGTTCCAGTGTTTCACAATGTGGTAAAAAATTTCTCCCATATATCTAGTCAACATCTATCCTCTTTCAGTTTAAAACCATTGCCCCTTGTCTTATCACAACAGCAGACCTGCTAAGTTTTTCCTTAAAAAACTTTTTTTTCCCTTTTTTTTTTTTTCCTAAGTATTTTTCTTTCCTACTTTTGGGTTAATAATATTTCCACTCAATTTAGTCATTAAAAGTGGAAACAAGTAAACGTGCCCTGGGATACATCAAGAAGAGTGTGGACAGCAGGTCAAGGGAGGTTCTTCTCCCCCTCTACTCTGCCCTGCTGAGGCCTCATCTGCAGTCCTGTGTCCAGTTCTGGGCTCCTCAGCTCAAGAGGGGCAGGGAACTGCTGGAGAGAGGCCAGCACAGGGTCACCAAGATGATCAGAGGACTGGATCAAGGTCTCTTCCAACTCTACCCTTCTATGAAATAAATATGATTCCAGGGAATAATTTCCTGCCACATATCTCTGTTCTAACTGGGTTAATTAAATAGAAGCTTCAAGAATCAAACCCCTGAGACAGAGATCAAACCTGATTTAAAAAACCAAACAGAAAAACCCCTAAACCAAATAGGAAATAAGTACCTAAAAATAGATGAGTAAGTATGAACCATTTGTTGAATTTACTTCATTATAAAAGTAGAAAAACAGCTCCATTTACTTGTCTTTATGGATTTTTAAGGTGTTCCTACATCATACTTCGTACTTTTACATCAGAGCTATCCAGTTTAGAGTCTCTCCTTTTTATTTACAAGAGATAAGATTATCTCATGGAGTTGAACGTTAAAAAAAATATTAAAAGAGTCTTCATAAGCACTAGTATATTTGGATGTCTAAAATTTATTATTATCTATCATTATCTGTCAATCCTCTCTTCATGGAAGAAATGAGGAACTGAGAGATAGTACAGATAACTGACATGACTGATCACTTTACCAGGACGTCTGTGAGACAGGACCTTCTCTTTCAAATCTCTGCTTTAATCATCAGACCACTCCATGTCAGCCTGTTATCTAGAGACTGACCATCTTTCTAGAAAATAAGATATTTCTTTTTGAGAATTATTTTCTCTATGCCTGTGGATCTGACCAGCTCTTGCTGCTCTGCATTAAAAGCAAGTTGGAGAACAGCCACAGATATATCTTGTAGAAAGGACAGCAAGAAGCTTAATGACCAGCAGTGTCCATTTTTCTTCTTTAAAACATAATGTATTTTTTGGAGCTTCAGTAGTTCTTGGTCATATATTCCTAAGCAGTCTGTAGAACACATGTAATACTTCCAAGAAGAACACAGAGATAGTTCATGCCAAAGGAGGAAGAAGCTTAATTTGTTTCCCTTTAGGAAAAAGGTCACAGAATTGACTGTTTTATAAATGTTTTCACAGCCCATTACCCTAGGATGATCATGTCCTTCACTAAGAACTGAAGCATGTCAGTTCTTCATTTAGCAGTGGCCCAATCATTCTTTGTGAGGCTGAATGAGGTCAGAGAATTGGTCTCTTCTGGCCATGCACAGAAGATGAGCCATGGCCTTACTCAAGCTAAGCAATCTGTAGATCTTTAAAATGCAGATTGTTTTATAACACTGAGAGTTTACACTATGAAAGATGAAATGAGAAAATATTGTAGTCTGGAAACAATGTAGTCAGATTAAGACCCAGCCGATACTACTTAGCATCTTTTTCCCTTTAGGTTTGAGAAAATTTAGTTAAAAACTGCAGAGTCTTCTACACACACATCTTCTAGTCCAGAACATTTCCAGCTTTGGGATCCCGATTTGTGTGATTTGGAGGTCAAATGCAGCCTGAAATGATGGATGATTTTGCTTACATGCAGCCACAATTAAAAATGAGATAGCCAACAATAACTTAGATTACAAAGTTAATGCATGATTCATGGGACCATACTGCATTCACATCAGCATCCTTTTTGATCCAGTTTGGAAAGTTTGTTTACGGCACACGAGTGCTATCATGTCTACAATTATACTTTTGTTATATTCTGAGAGTTAAAACCATCTGCAGCATTATATTCTGTGAATGAATCTTGGAATGCCTATGCCAAGGCAAGAGATAAATGCATATTTCTATCTCATGATGAAAAACAAAGTGAGACGTCAAGAAAAAAGAGGTAGGGATATTACCTCTTCTTAGAGTCAGCAGTAGACACTTCTTGCTTCTTCTTTAACTCTTAGAAGTGCAAAACTTGGTCTCAGACTTTCTCTTGTGGGAGAATACAGGAAGGTGACGTGAAAGAAGGAAGTGGGTCTTCTTTCAGCTTGCTTCTTGTCATGGCTTCATTATGATTTTAGAGCAACAGTGCTGCAATTTGTTCACCCTCTTGAAGCCTTTTGTTTATAAAAAATGCCATCCTGTATAATCAGTATGTGTTTAGTGAAAGTGGAGATGATCTCCAGAGGTCCTTTTCTAATAAGCCCCTTTAGGAACCTCCTAGTTCCAAACTCAACAGCCTCACTTCATCCTCTTTCTATTTTTCATTGCAAGTTGATAATTTAGGGATTTCATTGTAAAAATATTCTGCTTTTCCATCCCCCAGCAAGTGTGTTTTTAATATTGTGGCTGTTTTCTGCCTCAATAGATAAAATTCCACTGTATTTGACATTAATATCTGTCTTTGGATAGGAAAGATATAAGTTTTGCACTCTGAAACACAGCACTCAGTCTTCTTGCAAATCTGAAACGAAATATCGATAGGGAAAACATGACTGGGTGTGGGTTTTGTTAACATACAACTTCCTGTAAACTTTTCTAGAAACTCTGTTTTATGATTCAGCATATTGAGGTCAGTATTTTACGGTAATAAGCACTAAGACGACACCAGTTTGTGTGGGCTGCATTAAATTTGGGCTAGAAAAGTGAATGGTGAATCATATAATTACATCGAAATTAGTTTCATTGTATAGTGGTGAAGGTTTGGTCAGACCTCCTATAAATGCAATCATCATGAATGCTTTGGGTTTTTTTCCTTCCCATTTCCCTTTTCTGTGAGACAATTCAGCTCTTCAAAGAAAGCTCTTTTCTGACATATTTGCAAGGCTGAAATTGTATGCATTTACTTCTAAGGATGCATATATCCAGTGATAGCCAGCTCATCTTCTATTTGTTTTTGACTATGGTATGGAGGATTGAGTTCTGAAGTGATGGAGAGATGAGTGTTAACGTCTTGGCTGCAGCTGAGACTGCTTAGTGGTACAACAGCTTGTGGCAACTGCAATTTCCCAATATAGCTAGATGCTAGGCATGTGGCTGAGTATTGTGGCTTAACAAGTTATCACCATCAGAAATGAAGAGTGGCTAGCAAACTGGCAGGGCTTGTGTCGTGTTTTTAAAACATTGATTCACTTACAGCAACAGTCACTTCTGCAGTTCTTGTTTGCTTGGCTCTGGGTAATTGCTAGTTGGGATGATTCCACCTTTGCTCATTGTGTGCTCGGTTTCAAGATGAGCATTGAAGTTTAAATCATTGACCTTGGCTCCAAATTAAAGGATGATTCTGTAAAATGTTCTCTCACTCTCCCACCCATTTATCAACCTCCTTGAACTCTAGGGGCTTGATTTCCCTGAAATGCAGAGATAAATCTAACTTTGTTTCCTGATGGTGGGGTAATTTGTGTATTGTTTTAATATGATTTAAAAATTATTCCTTCTCCCTATCACTGTTCATGGAAACCTTTAAAGCTTTTTTTTTTTTTTTCTTTCTCACTTCATTTTTTGGCTTGTGCTTTTTCAATAGGAAAAGCAGAAAATACGTCTTAAAAATAATGGAAAAATATAAGCATCTGCTTTTTCCTCTCTGACACAAGCCTCCAGCAGCATCTGTTTGAGTTATGCTTCCCATCTTGCTGGAATATTGATTAACAGTTGATCCTGTTCTTCCCCCTACATCAGTCTCTCTTTTGCCTCTGAAACAGTTGATTTGAACTTCTCTGAAATTGGACAGCAACATGTTAACAGTGATTTGAAGGATATTTTCAACAATTTCTGCTGAAGCTTTCCTGGTTTTGGCAGTAAGAAGAAGTCAAAGGTAGTAGTGCTGCTGGCATTGAAATGAACTACAAGCAGCTCATAAGCATCTCTATCCAAGATGAAAAATTCCAGATTGAAGCTGATTTGTTCCACCACTCCATCTAGCCCCAGTATTGTGTGTATAATTTACCATTTATATATTTGCTTCTATTGATAGCTACATTTTTATTTCAGTGGTCATTTCCTTGTTTAGAAACAAGCCAATTTTTTTTTATAAAGTACTGCCATTTGATCTACTGTCTCTTTTCACAGAATCACAGAATCTGAAGGGGTGGAAAGGACCTTGAAGGATCATCTAGTCCAACTCTCATGCTAGAGCAGGATCTCCTAGAGTAAGTCACACAGGAACTCATCCAGGTGGGTTCTGACTGTCTCCAGAGAAGGAGACTCTTCAACTAAAATAAATAGGATGAGCTTGACAGTTCCTGGTGAAGTTATGTTACTTTGTGCAGGTCCTGATCACATTTTCAAGCTTATTCCTCACTCCTCAGACCTTATTTGCTCTTACTCCAGCATGAGAAGAAGAAGAAGAAATTATGGCCATGGCCAACTTTTCACTTAAGAAACAGTTACTATACACAATTTCAACAGTACTTGACAGTAAAAAGGAAGAATTTGTGGGTATTGATGGCAAACATTACTGCCAAAAAGTGACGTAAGTTCTTCATATCACAGACTGCACTTCTCTCTCTATCTATCCATAAAGCTAACTTGCATGCACAGGAATAATATTATTTCATTTTGAAAACCATTGTTCCTTAACACAATGTCCACAAGGTCCATGTAAGACTTTTTCATTTGCCTTTTTATCCAATATTTAATCCTTTGCTATGCTCCTTCTTTGGTCTTCCTGTTTGGAAGGTACCCTATATGTATTTGTTTAAAACTGCAGGTGCTGACTTTGTTAGGAATCCAAGGAAAGAAAAATTGCTAGTGTTGATACAATTATGTTGTCATCAGCGATGGCACAAAACACCTGTATGTTAATGCTACGCTTCTACTGAGGATGCAAGTGATTGGGACAGTAGTGAGAAATCTACAAGGTGAAGTTTAAATGTGAGATGTATACGCTCTGAATAATGAGATTTGATGCAAAAATACGGAATGACATGTACAAAATGGTTTTAAAAAATCTGGAGCTGAATAAGAGATGTTACATTACATAACAAGATGAACCTCTCACCTTGCTCCTAATATTCGGTATTCTCTCCTATACAGAAGCCCTTCAGTTCAATACTCATTTCTGAGCCATGCTCTAAACTCATGTTCCAGAGTGACAAGTTTTGTAGTATGTTCATGATTCCACTAAGACAAATATTTAAAAGTGATTTGGCTATTTCTTTGTATTTGTTAACAGGTTTGAATGTGTACTTTGCTGTCACCTGGAAGTTCATATTCAATTTGTAACCTTCCAATTCTAAAGTAAACTTTGCATTCATTCTGCATCTGATTTTGTCAGTCCAGTTGTCAGTATAATGACAGTCAGGTCTAGAGGATGAGGAGCAGGCAGTAATGGACTGAGATACTTGTGTAACCTTTCGACTTTTATGGAAAGTGATTTTGCAAGGTGTTAACCTTTACAGATTTGTAGGGAAAAAAAAACAAAGTAAAACACTTGAAAGCACTTCCCTATTCATCCTCTCTGTTTTCTGAATCTGTTCAGGTAGGTGCAGGCCTATATTATCTTTTCTTATTCTTTCTGTTCATGTAGCAAAGACTAAACTCCTAAAGGTCTGCTTTTTCATTGCTGTAATCCTTCCCAGCAAAGCTCAATCTTGTTTTTCAAAGTTCAAGGCAAAGCTGTCCTCTCATCTTCTAATATGACTATTTGTGCTGGGATAACCTTTTATACGCAAATCTACAAATAGCTCACCAAACCTTGGAGCACTTGCTTTGCCTTTGCTCTGTAACCTTCCTGTGTTTCAAAAGCAGATCTCTTAGAGCCTACCACCACTGTCTGTTGTTTCAGTCTGGTAGTGTACCTAGAAGTGGAGATGGCATGACATATAGGGTAGCATAGTGCAAGGCTTGCTACTGTCAGCTGCAGTTGTCTTTCTAGATTCATGACAGTGAATATGATGCTATTACTTTGAGACAACCAGCTCACAGAGATGCAGTAGTTTGTCCTGTGTACTTGGAAAGGTGGGCAGCAATGAAGTAGTTAAATGTTAAATGTTAATTACATTTTGATGTAAGAGCAGCAAGCAGGTAAATTACAGTTTCGTCAATTAGACAAGAAAAGCTTAAGTGCTGGCACTATTGACGATTCAGAAGAATTCTGATCCAACCCTTAACTAGTTCTTGTATTAAAGGACTGTAAAATATCTGTCTAGTGTATTATGACAGAGAATAAACTAATTTCTTCAGTAAGCTAAGTCTAGCGAGCCGGAATAAGTGTCAATATGGGGTAAGCTTGACATGTTACAGCAGCCATTATGTATGGGATTCAGAATGTGTTATGGTTTAGGCCCATCTAGGAATAAAGTACCGTGATCAGCCATAAGTACCAAGGGCCTTTGGACAGGAAGGGCTTACTCACTACTCATGGTCCCAGCCAAAATCTGTCATAAAAAAACAACTCATAAAAAATAAATGTAAGGATAACTAAGTTCTTCTCTAAGTCTCGCTGTGCATGAATTTAGAACAAGGATGAGGAATGTAACAGTTTATTCTCAGCTGGAATCCTTGCAGAACAAAGACACTGCTGAGTGAGTTGTGGCAGCAAGGGAGCAGCAGCATCACAGAACCAAATTTCCTCTGCTTTTTATGTTTAATTCTAGCTGCCCTTTTGTCTTCCTCATTTTAATAAGGAAATACTTATTAATAGTTGGAATATTCCTGCTTGTTGTAACTACACCTTTGAGTTTACAAATTCCATCTATCTCCATCTATTAATTTCCATTAACTAGATATGTTTTATTTGTAAATGAAGGTGAATGAAGCCATAAGACAATACATGCTTGAACACATTGAAAAGATTGTCATTGGGTCTGAGTGAAATGCTCACCATAAGAGGGCTGAGCACTACTCAGACACATCTTGCTAACTCCACGCACGGGATCTGTCATGACACTGCAGTAAATAGTAACAATATTATAGGGTTACATATTTAGGTGAAAGGGAGAAATATCATTGGAAGGTAAAGACTCCCTTCTGGCAGCTGACTGTAGTGAGTATGGAACGTGTTTGCTACACATTCATTGATACTGAAATATATTAATATGTTTCTCAAGGACGAACTTTCCATTAGTTATCCTTAGTTCTATATTTCTCCTCCTATGTTCTGCAGCTGGTCTTAAGGACATAATGCTTAGACACATAGCCTAGTGTTATTCATGATATTCAGAGATACATGCCCCTAACCATTAGGAATTCACTGTGCAGTTTTACTTGTGTTTGCCTCAAGGTTATTTATTTTCATATATGACAGTATTTGCTTTGCTAATACTCAGACAGAGATCACTATTTTCTCATGTTCTACTGTGCTGATTTGAACTGACTTTTCACTTCAGTTCTATAGCGTGTCCGAATGTATCATCCACTTGACTTCATTATCCATTCATTTTCATTCTTTAGGTTCTAATGTGTGGAGAGATTTGGGATATGAAAGTGAACCTATCCAAGGAGGGTGAGCAAAGTCTGTAGGAGGGCACATATAGATTGTAAAACAGCTGTTTCCAAACTCATGTTTCTTTTCTTGGTTCAAAACTACATGCTTCATAGTGAAAGCCCTCCAGTTTACTTCCCAGGTGTTCTGGCACTGGCTTCCTGTGGATGACTGGACTGCCTCTATTTTCCTCTGATCCTTTGAAGTGAGAATGTGCTCTCCACAACTCATGTGTCAGACACAGCATTCCTAGTGCCTGTGACCTATGAGTGCTTTTTTTATGCCTTACAAGAAATTTCCTTTGATCAATGCTGTTGTCTCAGCTTGTTGTGGCTGCTGTTCGCATCTAAACGCATTTTGCTCTCCTATGGCCACGCTTTATCTAAGCATAGACTATTGCATGAGTGCAGTAGAGGGGTGGACTGAAAGTAGTGGGGTAAGACTATTCTGAGTCACAGTAGTGTCAGCTACCACCTTTTGCAGAAATGCTCAGTCTCCTGAGGAAACCTACTTACTCTTAGCCAGGTCATAAAATGGTTGTAAAGAACATCCAAAAAGTTGGATGGAGAAGGCCTTAAGGAGAAAATTTTACTCTTTGATAAGCTCTGGGGAAAAGTAAGGAGATGTTTCTCTTTTCTTGTTTATCTGCGAAAAGTTTTCACAGCCTGAGCCACATACAGGAATAACTTACTGAACAATGAGGATTGCATTAACAACAGCACTTGTGGTGGCTACTAGTCTGCAAGCTTGGAGCATCTTCTCCACTCAAATTAATTATAGAGATGCAAGGAAAAAAAAAGAAAAGAAATCATACTTATAAACTGAACACGTTACATATGCAAATCCATAAGTGGGAGTGAGAGCAGCAGAGACGGCAGTAGGTTGAAGTTTGACTAATCGATTCAGTCAGGTTAATCTGTTTTAAAGCAGCAGCCTTCAAGCCAGAGGAAGATCTATGGTTGATGCAGACTAATTGTGAGGTTAATATGAAAAAAAATGCAGGGCAAAAATGTTGTATCATTTAGTGTCCTACATGATATTTATGTGATTTTAATGTCTGTTGCAGGCATGCTATTCACTTTTCCAGATTTGAATGAGTTCTTGTATAAGACTCCACATTGCTTATAGTTTTTTTAAAAGCATGAGATATCAGCTTACCATGGTTAAGTGCAGTTGTTTGAAAGCAGGGAGAAATAGTCTCCTTTGCTAAAACGGCTCTGCTGTTTCTACTACTCTAATGTATTGCTTTGAGTTTGGTAACTGTATCCTATGCTGCCTTTATAAAAACCTAAAAGTTAATGGGACAATAAAGCAAGGTGTAACACTAAGAATAGTCTTAGGATATATTCTATAGGAAAAGTGATGCTAATAGTATAGGAATTCCCTAAGAATGTTGTGAGTTGGGTGGATCTTCCTAAAGCTACCTGAACAACCTCACCCACACCATGAAGATTTTAAATTCTAGGTTTGCTACACTTCTCTGGGAAGACTGTATTTCTTTAAGCATACAAATATGACCTTTCCTTGCTTAAGATAATGTAGCATGAAGATTACCTATGCAACTTACTAAGGAGCCATTTTTCGGATACTATTAATACATGAAGAAAGACATCTTGACTGTGAGCAGTTTTTTCTTTTTCTTTTTCCCAGAATAAAATGAGATGGTAAAATTCAGCACACCATTTAAGAAGAAAAAAAAATAAAAGGAAAAAAAAAAATCAAAATGAAAGAATACTGAATGGTTTTGAAGCTTCTGTTACTATAGAAAAGTGTTTAATTCCTGAAACGCCCTTGGACAAAGAACCCTATACTTTTAAAGATAAGTACACTTACTGCAGTGAGAATAGAGAAAGTGTGCCTATGTGTGTTTTCCTTTGAACCATGCCCTCGGTTGTACTGAAAACACAATGTATGTTTCTGGTAGAGTGACTATTTCATTTCATTTTTATGGGTAAATCAGTACCCAAAACCAATGGCGAAAGCTAGTGATCTTGTAGATGAAGAAAACGCCCTGTAATTTGCTATTGGCATTGCAGCTCTCGGGATTTTAATCTTTATTCAAAAAATATATGTATTTAAACACAGGATCTTCATAAAAAAATGTTCAGACCACATGTGAACAAACACTGACTAGACAATTTACCGCATCCTATGCAATTCATAACTCCAAACAGAAATCTAAACTTCTTTTTTTTTTATTCTGCTTTTTAAAGAAAAATAATACAGGAGGAAAAAAAAAAAAAAGGAGAAAAAGCTGTGCTTCCAGTTTTAGCAGCAAAGAGTTTGTTTGGACATGAGTCTAGACATACTGTGATTTGATGAGAACAGGTACATTCTACACCTCCTGCCAGAAAATCTATTGATTCCCTAGTTAGTGTCACTGCTGGAAAGTGCAAGCTGGACAGAACAACTCAGTGAATAGGTTACCTGTGCAGGGGAATCTGGCTTTTTGGATGACAGTGGACTGTTCAATTTAGATTGAAAACCAGCAAAATCTGCTGAAGACATTGTCCCTGTAGGCCGGTATTTTCAGTTTGACTGTTGTGTATGCTCCAGCAGAGACACGTACATTGTATTTTGCTTTGGAGTCTTCAAGTGTTTTATCAAATGACTGCTTAATGTAAAAAAAAAAAAAAAAGTAAACAGTCTCTTGGAGTAGGGTTTGGAACCCACATTTTCCTATTTCCCAGAGTGCCCTGAATGGTTTGGCTACAAAATAACATTTCTGACCTACTAAATCTTGAATTCCTTTATGAAGGTGGAACAGCTCCAGCCAAAAGAACTAAAACCACAGCATTTTCTTCTGCCTCAAATAGTTTGTATGTCTGTGATCAAATTCTAAAATGAAGTTTACAGGATTGGAAACAGCGATTGGCTAACAATGAAAGAATATGGAAACATCAGTCGTGAAGCTAAAGCTCATCTGGCATTGGAAATGGAGAGGGGTGTAACAGGTAATGAGGAGTACTTCTATGGGTATGTTGGCAGCAAAATGAAAGACTGACAAAAATGTGGTGTCTCTACTGGATAGGAAGATAATCTAATGAAAAAGAGCTTGAAAATTGCTAATGTGCTCAGCATGGCTTTTCTCTTACCCTTTCCTGGCAAAGTCTGTTTTCAGGCCTCCATCATCTATTGCAGATTTTTATAGGAAAGAGGTATCGTTTACAGTAGAGAATAATCAAATTCAAGACCAAAAAAAAGAAACCAGATGTCTACAAAATCCATGGAAAGTCAGAAAGTGCTGAGGGACCTAACAGTCCTCTTTGAAAGGACATAGCAGTTGGGAGAGATTTAAAAAGTCAAGTGTCACACTCATCTTCAGAAAAAAACCCAAGCTAGGTAAAATGGAAAACCCAGGGAACTAAAGGCTCAGCCTCTTGGAGATTGTGGAGCAAATCTTCCCAGAAGTCCCATCCTGGCACATGAAGTACAAGACAATGAGAGACGCCATCAGCCAGCACAGATTCACCAAGGGAAAATTGTAACTGGTTGACCTAATTGTGTCCTTCAGTGAGATGAAGGGAGAGCAGTGGATGTCATTTCCATTGACTTTAACAGCACAGTCAATACAGTCTCCATAGTTCAGCCAGAAACTTTGTGTGAATTGCAAGCTTTGTGAAATCTGACTAGACTGTTGCATTCAAAGAGTGATGTGGACTTGTTGATGAGTGCTAGTAACTTTCTTGAGGTTTTATACCTAAGGCTGATACTGCTTAGCATTCTTCATCAGTGACCTAGGCAATGGGACTTCAAGCTCAGACAGTTCACAGACTACACCAAACTAGGAGCAGTGATTTGAAGGCTTCAGGTTAAAGCTAGCATGTAGTAAGACCTTCATAGTCTGAAGGTGTGACCAGCTGACCTTTAGAAGTCTCTAAACGACTTGATGCCTCTTTCCCATGCCAGGAACTAGCTTTTCAAAGGTGAGATGCTAAGAAATGTGAGCAAGATCCATCTCACATAACTGAGATGAGATTTATTTGCTTCTGAAGGACTGCGCTTGTCTGAGTGGCAATCAAATACCATACTAAGGGGACCATGGAGGTGGTTAACAGGAAAAAGTTATAATGAAAACTCAAATTTTTCTGTATGTACTCTATTAACTTACTTGATAAAGAAAAAAAATCTCAAAATCTAGGTATAGAAACAGGATATGAAAAGAACCCTAATTCTCCACTCCCACAGATACTATTCAAAAGAATTGCTTAAAAGAAAAGTCAATCTTGCAACATTTCTGAATATAACTACCACATAAAGTGTCTTAAATCAAGCAGTGAGGAGTCTTTGTTTTGTTTTAAATCTTTCAAATCTTTATTGAATTAGTCAAATTATTTCCAGAAGACATGTAATTCAAGAACGATCTGCCCAATTTTGAAATATGTTTTATTTTAAATGCTAAGGGTGGATCATACTTATATGCTCATAAATTATGTTGCTTCGGAAGAGGGACATAAAATAGAGAAATAAGCTTAATACAATGATTATGGTGTTTTGCAAATGAATAGTTTTCTACTTAATGTTAGGATATTGCCATGTAGAAAGTATCGATTATTCATTGAAAGTAATGTTCATGGCCACATGAGTATTATGAAGCTTCATAGAATCATAGAATGGTAGGGGTTGGAAGGGATCTTTAGAGATCATCTAGTCCAACCCTTGCAGAAGCAGATTCACCTAGATCAGGTCGCATAGGAACATGTCTAAGCAGGTCTTGAAGACCTCCAAGGTCTCCACACCCTCCCTGGGCAGCCTGTGCCAGGGCTCACTCACCTCAACAGTGACATAGTTTTTTCTTATATTTAAGTGGAACTTTTTGTGTTCCAGCTTCATCCAATTACCCCTTGTCCTGTTGCTAGCTACAATGGAAAAAAGGAATGCCCCAACCTCCTGATACCCAGCCTTTAGATATTTGTAAATGTTAATAAGATCCCCCCTCAGTCTCGTTTTCTCCAGACTAAACAGCCCCAGGTCCTGCAGAATTTCCTCATATGAAAGTTTAGCAAATAATCTTTGTAGCTTTGACTCTCTCTCATTCTTGAAGATCACAGTGTCCCAGTGGTTAAATGAGAATGAGATAGCAGCTGTATAATGGTAAACTGTTAAATTAACTTCTAAAAGAAACTCCCTATATGCTTAATAGTAACATTGGGCTGAGAGAAACACAGCTGCAAAGAATTTCATTAAAATGGCAATGATCAAATTTTCATTTGATTTTAATGGAAAATTTACGAAACGCCGTTATTAAGGCTGATGGGAGGCAGATGATCACTATCATTCTTTTATTAGTCTAACTGAGAGACTTAATTTTACTCTTTAATTTTCTTTCAACTTCCCTGGTCCCATCCCTTATTTCTTAAGAGGAAATATTGATTAGAAATATTAGCATTTAAGCTGGAGGGTAAATTTTAAAATACAATGATTTTGTTTTCAAATTACAACACCATTATTTTTAAATGAAAAGAACAAATTAATTCCTCAGTGATCATGGTCAAATGTTATTCCTTCACTATTAGTATGTATTCCATTCTACCAAGAAGGTTATTTGTATCTTGAAGTTATGTCTGTTGTCTAGGATGTGGGAAATTAGCCACTGGCAACCAGTCAGAACTGTTTAAGGGGAGGATTTGCTCATCAGTTTTGAACTTGGAAATGGTGAGTTTTGGACATCTCATTCATCAGTTTTGTGAGTGATGACTCAAGACTCACCAAAACTTTTTCTTCCCACATTTTCTGAATTTTGCATTGCATCCTTTTTTAATGATTGCGTCAGATTTCAGGGACGCATCTGCAGAAAGTGTTCTAGACACTACTTTTTCCAAGCTTAGAAACCATAAAAATGTAAACCCATATTTTTGTTCACCAATCATAAAAAAATGGTACAAGTAAAGCAGATATTTATCATGAGCAAATTGTAGAAGTAAAAACAACAATGTAAGTTAAAGAGTTGTATTGACTTTAATTTCATTCTAAATCTTAGCCAGCCCAAAGATGAGTTTCAGTAGCTCACTTTCAGTCTGAAACTGCAGTACATCAGGTGTAGTAAGGGATTGCTCAAGGCAGATATGTTTGCCTAAGCTGGGGAATGCAGAAAAGACCTTCTGTTAATGTAAATAAGCAGCTGAAATAAATACAACTATAATATTTCATAGCAGAAAAATAACTGAGGCGTAGTTTTTTCTCCATTAATAATGGTTGACATAGGAAGTGCACCCTACTGCACATGATTTGGATAAGCAAGATCTTTAGTCCTCTATACCAAAAGATTTTGAGCTATCCCATCCCATAGTTGAGATGGCCCATAGTTGTTTCCTTAAAAATACTATATGGAGGTGACATGTGCTTTGTAATTAGCTTGCAGCATTATGAAGGAGAGCTGTACTCATTTGCATTAGTTTATATTCTGCACGTTTATAAACTCAGCAAGTTCCCTGATGAAGGACTGGCTGATTTACTAGAGGGTGTGCTGTCATTCAGTGGGATCTTGACCAGCTTGAGAGTTGGGCAGAGAGGAATCTCATGAGGTTCAACAAGAGCAAGTGCAGAGTCCTGCATCTGGGGAGGAACAATCCCATGCACCAGGACAG
>WBNH01003879.1:52730-114198 GCA_013401255.1 Urocolius indicus
CCTCACATTGTCAGGCCTATCGTTAAACTAAACCATATCCCTCAGCACCTCATATATGTATCTTTTGACTGTCTCTAGGGATAATGAATCTACCTTCTCCCTGGGCAGCCCATTCCATGCCTTAATAACCTTCTCCATGGAAAAGTTCTTAATGTCTAATCTAAACCTCTCATAACACAACTTGAGCTCATTTCCTTGTGTCTTATCATTCATTACTGGGAGAAGATATTGACCTCCAAATCACTACATGTATGCATCAAAGTGGATTTAGCTGGATGTTGTTCACATTTTCAGGTATGAACAAAAAGGGGCGCAGCTGTATTTATTTGTAAGTATCCTTACCCTGAATGTAGCTGTCAGGAAGTAATGTCAGATGATGGTATTGTTAAAAAAGAAAGGAGGGTTGAGTGCGTGGAGTGATGTAGACTACTGAACACTCACTTGTGGAAATGACATATGTCTTACAGAATGGAGGCTCTTCAGTTGTAGTCATTAAATCTATCACTTGAATTTGTCCATGAAATATTTATCCATGAGACTCCAGCTACCAATAAATCAGTCTACATTTCCATCTTCTTCCAAGTAACCTTCTATGAGGTCACCCAAAAAGAGATAAACAATGTTTCATGCAAGTATGTGCCTCTGTTGTTGACCTTCTATGAGGTCACCCAAAAAGAGATAAACAATGTTTCATGCAAGTATGTGCCTCTGTTGTTGCAATGGGAATTACAAAACGAGGCATTTCTGAAAGATAATTTGAACATGGTATTTCTTTTTTATTTTCCAATAAATGATGTCTTGGAATAAGACTCCTGAGCAGAAGCCAGAAGTGAATAGTAAATTGAAGTTTTTAGTTTATGTGCCGTACATGCTGGTTATATGTGTTGGGAGATTTCTTGGGATTTTTGAAAGAACGTTTGCAATATCATACTGCAAAGTTTGAGAGGGGGCCATTAAGCAAATTGGGAATCTTGTATATAGAGGAAGTATTATGTTCAAGGCTTCAGTGCTTGCTATGATTAGAGTGCTCTTTGTGGGAGATTTGTTAAAATTTCTTCATCCTGGACACCTGCCAAGCTTAAGGCTTTAATGCTCTGAGACTGAGTCACAGAAGTGAGGATTGACTGCTCTCAGAGCTTGTTGACTTGCCAGGAGGTGGGTGTGGGAGGTAGAACACAAGTAAGGAGGAAGAGGGGCATGAAAAATAATCTCGTCATTCTGTGATAATATTTTGTTTTGAAGAAATAATTTTACGGCTTCAAGTTTTTGGTCTATTTTCCAAACTTGACAACTAAAATGACACATTTTAGAGATGTGTTCTCTTGTTTCAGTCTGATGGCACAAAGAATGTCTAGGTGCTTTGTATAAAAAAGACTAGGAAAACAAGGATTAATAAGGTACTGCACATGGATGGTTGAATATAGCATCAATCCATCACAATTATTAAGCAAAATTAATAATTTCATAACAGACAATAACTTCTTTCAACTTCTTTCATTTGCTAACTGCTAGAAATCTCTAGTGGATCTCTGCATGGCTGATTTAAGCTTGCTGAAAATAGACTAGCTTTTCTGGATCATGTTTTACAGATCCTGACTGTACAGCCCCTAGTTTCTTAGAAGCATATGCTAAAAATCATTATTAGTTAAACAGCAATTGAGCAGATAGTAAGAAATGACAGCATTTGTGAGAACAATTTAACAAGGCCAGATCAATGTAACCAAGTATTCACCCTTTCTCAGAACACAGGAAGGGGCTGATACACAAAGCTTGAATGCTTTTTTTAAAGGGACAAATGGTAACTGGTGGCTTTTGAAAAAAATGGTTGAACGTTGGCATATGGCTGTAGGATTATACACAGGGGACCAGATCCCGAAATCAAGGCAAGACAAACACCTGGAATGTATCCACTTTTGTTATGATAACATTCACAAAGCCTGGCTTGTGCAGGCTTCACAGATACTGCTCTTCCACTGGGAGATGAGGACTGAAGCTGTGAGGGAGCTACTCCATTAATCTCACATCAGCTATCTGAGCCTGTCTGTACTCCAAGTGAGCTGAGGACAAAGACACACAGATTAGCCTAAATTGCTCACAGTGTTTGATTTGCCTTCACCCTGGTATACCCTGCCTGTGTTTGTACATCAGCTGATATGGTCTTCCTTGGAAGTAATAGCAGAGAGCATAATCTAATGACCCCTTAGTGATAACTCTTGGCTCTTCATGGCTCAGGCATGCTTGTGTCTGATGCACTGCAACTACGTGAGCTTCAGACCTAGACTTGGGAAGCTTGTACAGTTCCAACTACAAATCAAGCTCGCACTCAATTTGACCATTTTTGTGTGTTTAGTTCCATGTTCAGGTTTAGAGGTGGATATGTGCAGCTATGTAGCATGGTCTTGACTTGCTGCTGTCAATTCTCCTCTACCTAACTGAAAAGTGAGAAAGTAGTGATACAGAAAAAAGACACATTTTATCTGTGTAAATGGGTTCATATAGGGCTCCCTGTGAAGCCTCATGGGGGGATTAATAAGTTTGGGGAAGATAGCTGTTTATTTGCTTTCTGTCTCTCCTCCAACCAGCTCTCTCCTACACAGCACCTAAACATAGTTGAGGTCACAGTGTACCATAGTGACTATTCCAGTATGCAGGAAACTTTAACAAATTTGCACTCTTCCAACCTATTCAATCCTGTCCCTCTATCCCAAAAGTTATCACTGTCAAACATGTCTTCTTGCTAGAGCCAGGTCATGCACTGACCACAGCTCTCTCATTCCAGAGACTTTAAATGGAGAAAACAGGGAAAAAAAATACAATTGTCTGTTAAGAAGTCATAGTCCTGGACTCTATCTCCATGTTTCACAGTCACAGCAGGGCTGTGGGTAGTGAAATATGCTTATTGACCCATACCACAAGACCTTGCCAGCCTCTAAAGTCTTCCCCTACCAGCTTCTGCCTCTGACAGCTGCCTTCTGGAATTATCTTTGCATTTCTTTAGTCCTTGATGAGAAATGACACTGCACAGACAAAATCTCATGCTAGCTCTTGGGCTGTGGTGATGAGTACCTTTCCAGCTGCTGAGGGCACAGAAATGGAGTTGCTACTGATGAAACTTGCTCAGGTCCTGACACATCACAGCTGCTCGTCATGACATCAGCATTATTCACAGACCACTTGTATGGGAAATAAGTCCCTGCAGGGTTTGTAACAAAGGATCTGACAGAATAAATATGTGCTGTTCACTTGAGATTTTAATATTCCAGGGCCTGTCTGTGCTGGCTGACTGCCTTCCCAGGTGTTTTGCACTTGACGGAGAGGGAAGACTCTAAAAAAGAAACCCTTAAATCCTAACAGTTAAAAAAATTGAGGTTTTGCTCCTTTACCTGCCTACTGTAAAACCCCACATGTTTGTAATCCAGACAATATTTCCTGTTTTTCTGAAAGCTTTAAGATAGCCTGACATGAGGCTTATGATTCTGTGAGGCTTAATGGCAATAAAGTTAGTTATGGAAAGTTATGAGGTATTTCAGAGAAAAGGAAAGACAGTGATGTACACAGATGTTATTCATTTTATGTATGTATTGTGGAGAATCAAATAAAAATAGAGCAGAAACGATTTGCTAGTTAAGGAGGAAACTATATCTACCTAACCATCTGTTTCTATACTGCTGGAAGTGTGTTACAGCGAACCTGGAGGAATGTTTTTCAGTGAGGCAATGCGGCATTTCAAGTCTTTTCCTTCAGAGACTGAAGAACTGGGGACATACTATTTCAGTCTGTCTTCTGGTGTTAACTTGCCAGCCCTTACCCCAAGGTGAACTCTCACTGTTCTTGTTGCATTTTTGGAGACTTTGCAGTTGAAGTGCTGAGTCGCCCCTTTCAGAGTCACGTGTGATTGCAGCTGCTCAGCACGTATATGCATGAATTGATTCTATTTCAGCAGGGTATTTTTAGACTAAAGTCTGCAGGTTACAGTTAAAAAAAACAAAGAGATAAAAGAGGGAAAGGGAATGAAGGGGGAAGACCTCAAACTTCCCTTGAATACCATTATAAGATGCAGGTTTATGTGAAGGTTCTATAGACATTTCTTTCCACTGCACCTTTTACATTTTAATCTAAATAAACGTTGCCCTAAAGCAGGAAAGGAAATCACAGAATCTCAAGGACTGGAAAGGACCTCGAAAGATCATCTAGTCCAACCCCTCTGTCAGAGCAGGAAATGATTCTTCCTTTTGATGATCTCTGAGGTAAATCTTTCAGTATGTTCCCCAAACATCTCTATTTCCTATTTTATCTTTCCAAGGTCAATGTTTCTAGTGTTCAGGCTCTTCAAGCTTTTTATTTGTCTGTTGTGTGAGAATGTCCCAGGGTGGAGAGCATCTGTCAGCACCAAGACAAGGGCATTTACATTTTCTAGTGTAAAGAACGTGGGCTCAAACACTGGATTTCACAGTTAATCTTTAAAAGATTGAGATAAAGACTTTGCTTGCAGGAGTATGAATGGTAGAAGAGATGCTAATATGTGTATGTACATGCGTGTGCATATATGTGTAAACAGGAGCATGAGATATATAAGTATATACACACATCTATACATAATGTAATGACTTGTTTCTTCTTTCATTTGAGAAAAGGGAATTCTCCCATTTGATTTGATTTTATAAAATAGGTGCATGGTTACAACAACCCAGAAAACCATTAAGGCCTTGTCTTAAGATTTTAAACATCTGGGAAGCCTATTGAATTCACGGGGCTTCTTCACATACTTAGCTTGGCACGTGTGTAAATGCTTTGTTGTAGCAGGGTCACAAGGCCTCAATTCAGCTCTTATAAAACTCAGTGGAAATATTCCTTTTGATTTTAAGAGAAGTTGGATGGCTTTGCAGCATATCTTTTTTATGCTAATGGAGAGTGAGCCAGCAAGAACATGTGGTACGTGTTAAAAGTTTTAGAGGTTGCGAGCAGTAGCAAGCTTCCACTGACAAGGTTTATGCGGGTTGATTAAAAGATGTGTATAAAGAAACTTTTCCAGATGGGCAGAAGGCAGTGAGCACCTTCCAGAAAGGGCAGCGTGGAGTGAAATCTGCCCAGGGAGCTGTCAGTAGGGTGCTGGGGGAGTCCAAGAGGAAGTCTGAAGATAAGCTCATTATTTGGACATGTCAGGAAGACAGCTGTGTTGTCACACCCCACATACACCTGGGAGTGTGGGGGTAAGTCCTGCTGCAAGGAGCTGACGCCAGTCAGGGAGGAAGAGCAACATCCATCCATCTCAGAGACTGGGACTTGGCATCCGCTGGGGCCAAATTTCAGGGGAAGAAACAACACGCTGGGAGTTGCTGCAGTGTAACTGCAAATGTAAAACAATTGCTGTTTTGACACAGAGCCTGCTGAAAAGGCTTTGTCTACAATTTTGTGAAATTATCTTGAGTAAACTATTCTGGTCTAAATTTCTACAACTCTAGAGTAGAACGTCACAGTCAGAGGAGGTGCAGTGGAGAGGCATGCAGAGAGGCAGCCCTGAGAGATATGTTGCATGTCTTTTGTGCTGACAACTGCTCAGGGAGCTGGATGTGACCCGAAAAAATGAGGTGATATTACCTCAGCTCATACATAGTTGCTCCTGGAATACTGCTTCCAGGAACTTCACAGAATCACAAAATCGTAGAGTGGTAAGGATTGGAAGGGAACTCTGTAGATCATCCAGTCCAACCCCCCTGCTAAAGCAGGTCCACTTAAATTAGGTCATTCAGGAGCACACCCAGGTGAGTTCTGAAAACCTCCAGAGAAGGAGACTCGACACCATCGCTGGGCAGCCTGTGCCAGAGCTCCCTCACCCTTACAGTAAAGAAGCTTTCTTTAAACCTAAGTGGAACATTTTGTGTTCCAGCTTCTTTCCATTACCACTTGTCCTAGCACTGGATACTACAGAAAAAAAATGTTACCCTGTCCTCTTGACATACACCTTTTAAATTCTTGTAAGCATTAATGAGGTCTCCTCTCAGTCTCCTCGCCTCCAGGCTGAACAGCCCTAGATCCTGCAGACTTTCCTCATAAGGAAGATGCTCCAGTCCCCTGATCATCTTGGTGGCCCTGTGCTGGACTCTCTCCAGCAGTTCCTTGCTCCTCTTGAGCTTGGGACCCCAGAACTGGACACTCCCAGAAGAGAGGGGGAGCAGAACTCCCTTGACCTGCTGGCCACACTCTTCTTGATGTATCCCAGGATGCCATTGGCCTTCTTGGCCACGAGGGCACATTGCTGGCTCATGTTCAGTTGATTATCAACCAGGACTCCCAGGAATCTCTCTGCAGAGCTGCTCTCCAGCAGGTCAATCCCCAGCCTGTCCTGGTGCGTGGGGTTGTTCCTTCCCAGCTGCAGGACTCTGCACTTGTCCTTGTTGAAACTCATGAGCTTCCTCTCTGCCCAGCTCTCAAACTGGTCAAAATCTCACTGAATGGCAGCACAGCTTTCTGGGGATATTTTTAATCAAGAGTATTTGGAGGAACCTTGCAGAAGGCAATGCCGTTGTTATGGGCACGATGTGGTAGAAATACAAAAATCACAGGTAAATGGTAACTCTGTAGGGAGACCTAATTACCTGTGGCATTTGCAGGAAATGGATTGCAAGAAGTCCCAGATGAGTAATCAAATGAGATAAAAGGATATAATTAGGAACTGGAACTGCTTGAATATTTTCAAAATTTCAATATGAGAAAACGAAAAGATGAAAAATCATTCTGTTTTGACCTGTTCTGTTGGCAAGGACAGATGTAAGAAAGGGGCATATTTAGTCCTGGTGATGTGAAGAAAGTCTATTCCAATGAGACCATAAGGCATTAAATAGGAATGAATGGCAAACCCTTCACTCCGTATTGCATTCAAAGGAAAACTTGGCAAAACTGAAAAACAGAATGTAGGGTCAGGCAAAGAACAAAAAAGGAACAAGGATCCACATCTCGGAAAAACTATTCAGCCTTATCTAGTACTTTATACTCAAGTGTGTAGTGCACTTCTCTGAGCTGGTTCTTTCCATCTTTTTATCATACACAATCTCAGTTCTCATTAAGAGAAAATCTGTCTTCTCTTCCTCTGATGAATAAGCACCCTTTTCTTCTGTCCTTTCATTTATGAAAATGCTATTTGTCTTTCATCCTGCTGTTTTCTCAGTGCTTTATGACAGCCTAGCTCTGACTGATATAAAACTATGAGTTAGTCTCCTCAACAATCTTCCTAGACATTTTGCTTCAAAAGATAAAATAACATATAATTTGATTCCTTTTTAGTTCAAGGCTCAACATTTTTGTCTGCATACGGGTGGAGCATAGGAAGGTCAAAAGACAAAGGGATATTGCTCTTACTTTCCTTTGGGCAATTTTTTAAACCTGAAAACCCATATCAAAATGTAGGCCTTACCAGAATCACAGGAAAACTTAGCATCAATGGTACCTGCTGCATGCCTGAGTATGCACCCCCTCCCGACCTCTTCCATTTATCATTGGCAGGGACCCACAGTATTCACTGTCAGTATCCATCTTTTGTCCTCATTTAGTTCTCCTTCCCACTTGTTCCTATCTATATCTCAGGACCCACTATTGTTCCATTTCCTAATTTTTTCAAGTTTCCCTTATGTTAGCTGAGCCAATATGAGGGATTTGGTAGACTGACAACTTCAAGTGATGATATTGTGCAATGTTTGCTTAATTGCCCTGGTAGAATTCTGCTGTTTATTTTGTTACTCAACTAGAAATGATAGGCTGTTTAAAGTTTAGAAATTTTGTTGATAAGTGGAAAGATAAACATAACAATATTGTCTACTACAGAGGGTAATCTATAACTGCATTGACTAAAGAACAGCTCTGTTACATAATTGTGCTGAGTGAGAGGAGCAGCCAACACTTGCATTACCCAAATCTGTTGGGGCAAGGAGGTCCAGCTTCACTTTAGGAGAGACGAAGCCAGTTTTCCCATCCTTTCTCTTCTGGATGTTTAAGTTACACATTTACATAAAAGTCTTATGATAGAACTTCAAAACACTGCTACAAAAATGGATAAATAAAGCTCCTTAAAACTCTGTGACAATGAGAGTAGGGATTGCCTGTTTCAAACAATGGAAGCTAATGAGTAGACATGGGACTTGTCCAAGATGACACACAGAGGCCATTGCAAAGGTAGGGCTGGAAACCTTGAGTTTAATCCCAGGCTTGTGCCTGTGTTTGGCAAGGGAAGATTTCTTGTTGGAAGCATGCTTAATCATTCCCAAATGCCTATCATTCCAATCATACTTTCAGTTATTAGTATTTAAGTGATTGATATGTAAGTTTTGTGGACATGTGCTCTTTTGGCAAGGAAAGTGGTATATGGCTTCATTGTATACAAGTGAGCTTTGTTCTTCTAGCATGAGGTATCATTAAATTGATTGTAGGGCTATATACCTTTTTGATAATGAAACCATGATTGGTAAGTCTGACTATGTGGAAAAGAATAACAAGCTCCATCTCAAAGTTTCTCCTCATGTTTCTGTAACCTCCAACTGGATTAATTTATACTTAGGATCTCCATTTCTCTCAAGGGTATGTCATTCCTGGTCCTAGGAAAGGATTGGAAGCTTTGGAGCTAAACTGCAGCTTTTCAGCAAGATTTGAGCTTCTGCAGCATTGCTCTGCAAGGCAGATGGAGGCTTAGTGCTCAGCGCACAGGCCCCCCACCTATTACACCTGTGTCTCCACATCTTGGCAAAATTTCCTTGGGGGAATAAAGAAAAGAAAAAAAATATTTTGACCTGTTCAACTAGGAAAGAGAGAAGAGAAGGAAGTTATTTATGCTACTTGGGATAGAGCCAGCATCCTGTTGGCTAATGTCCTCCTGCCCATCAGTGTAGCTATATGCTGGCTGGTGAACTAGTGAAAGCAATCAAACCCACCTTTGCCTGGGAAGAGAGGCAACAGAGACCTACAGGAGCCACACTGTAGGTGTCTGCTAAAGCTGCTTCACCTGCAGCTGGGTTAAAGGGGCCTTCTTTTATTTTTTATTTCCTTACCATACAGCTGACTTGTTTTAGGATGGGAAGTCAGCTTTGTAGGCACTGAACGAGAAAAAACAGTAAAACAAGGCTCCTCTAGCTCCTGAGTGGGGAGGAAGAAGAAGAGCAGGAAAAAGGGAGGGGGAAGAAGTCCATTTCCAGATAAGCACATGGAAAGGTTGAAAATGGAGAAGTCTGCTTTTCTGCTCAAAGTTCACTCATCGATAGGGACTCAATTCTTAGCTGCTTCTGTTTCTTGGATACATGTTCAGAACTTGCAGAGCTTTACATTATGCTTTTGTAGATTACAGTGTCGAGTGGGGAAAATGGTTAACTATCAGGATGCTTGCAGGAGATGATATCTGTAACCAGTATCTTATATGGGCTTTTATTCAATTTTGTCATTGGAGGACCTCATCATTGCCTCATCAACGTGTGCTCACACACACACATGTAATAAATGACTCTCTCACTTTATGAGAGGAAACTTCATGTTGAAGACCTTCCTGGTCTACACTGTTGGAATTCCTTATCTCATGCTTGTTAAATATTTCCCTTTCCAAGAATAGTCTTCAATTCTGCCACGAAAGTTTGTTTTCCTCTGTTACATTTAACCTCACACATTTATGAAACAGCAATGAATATATCCGTCACTTCTTTCACTTTCTCTATTGTTTTTACTCTGTGACACTGCAATGCTTTGTATGATTGCTTTACTGTTTTCCCTAGATGTCCAATTCCTTGATTGTGCTGTTCTTTCACATAAAAACAAGGATAAAAGATCTTTTATAATGGGAACTGACTATTAAGCCACAAACACTATCAAGAATGATACAGGGAGAGATGTTGTAAGGGGAGATGAAGTTATTTGATCCTATACTAGAGCTCAGTAACACTTTGCATTTGACTCTGATACAATGTAATTTCAGGTTTTGTCATTGGACAAAAAGAATATGCTGTCAGTGAGAGGTTATGACATTTCTTTCCCAGGCTATATTTCCCTAGACTAAAGGTCCTGAACGTTATAGTGTATGTTAGAGCAGTTTCACACTGCTATGCGTTCCCAGGTCAGACAGCAATTCTGGTCACGGGTTCTTAGTAGACAGTAGAAATCTTAGTAGATCCTAGTATGACTATTAAAAACCACATACAAAATAGGTTTTCTGGGGGGGACAGAACAGATTTGACTGATTACCACATCATTATGAGAGTATGATTTGGTTTTAACCAGAAGAATCAAGAATCAGAATCTTTAAGACCTGCCTGGACATGTTCCTGTGTGACTTGGTTGACCTGCTTCTGCAGACGGGTTGAACTAGATGAATTCTAAAGGTCCTTTCCAACTCTGCCATTCTATGGTTCTATGATTCCATGATTTAAGAATTATGTAACACCTACAAAGAAGTTACTACAAGTTTCCTTTGTATAGTTTCCATAACAGTAATAACAAAATCCTTAATTCATTTTCCCCTCCTCTTTAAGACTTTAGAGTGCTGAAAGTATCCTAATTTCTGATAAGCAGAATGTCATATTCATTGAGAATGGAGGCTAAAGTTTTAAAGTCTGATTCCTGAATGTTAGTAAAGCATATGATACAAGTATTCACCATTCTCTCCCTGTTTTTAATTATAAATTTTGAGTAACACACAAGTTTTAATTATGTTGTGCTATAGTTCTGAATAATACTTCCAGATACACTCTCAGACATCATGAATTAATGCCTTCAGTTGAGCAAGAGGTATTAATAGGCTTTAAAATTGCTGTTTATCTTCTCTTCTGGTAATATATTTCCCTGATGTGTCTTCCTACTGTCAATGTAAGTTCTAACACTGGAATTGCCAGTATAAGAGAACAGATTTTTGTGTCTCTTCTGAGGTTTGCTAGAACCAGATAATTAAAAGAAAATACTACTAATGAAAAACTTCAAGAACCTCATCTGATAGACAGGAGTTCCTCTGTCTCTTGGGAAATGAAGGTTGGGATAAACTCTGAAAAATCATTTCATACCCTTTCCCATGCTTTTGGAATATTAGTATTACCTCTTACAATACTGTACATCTTTATTCTTTCTGAAAATATGACCATTATTTCAGTTTATGTAGATAATCCAGACTTTTTAACCTCAAGGACATCCTGGAGCAATAAATTCCAAGATCAAATTACATGATAAGATTTATACCTGTTACTTCCTGATACAGGTGAAAACCTCTTTGCTCTTATTTATGTGATGGAGAATCGAAACATAACTTCTCTGAAGATTTCTATGACATACAGTTTCAAGCTTTGTAGTTGTTCCAGTTTTAAGAGTTTTTCTATTTCAGTGACTATTTTCTGCCATCTTTCTCCAAGTCTCCCCTAACTGCAGATTCTCTGCTCATAGTGCATGACTGGCTTGCACTCCGCTCACAATGTTTTTTCATTCACTAGCTGAGTGGTTCGTAGATTACCATGGGACCTGGCTTTTGTATTTGATCTCAATTATAGTCCTGGCAGCAGTGTAGAAACAGCATGCTGAATAACTGTTGGAAAGTTGTCACCCTCAGTTGCCATATGTTTTCTGTGTCTTTTCCAGTTGATTTGATAAAATTCTTGGCTATGTTCAGGTATTCATTTATCTGGTTATATATGAATGCCAGTAAAACTCTGAAATGTGTATGAATAGGTATCTCAGCATCAGCCAAATAAAACAGCTAATGAAAGAGTTGATAGATGGTGCATGGGCAAAATTCTGCCTTTTACTTACAGTGTTTGAAAGCTAGTGGTCTCCATTTGTTTCAAGCCCTTAAAAAAATCACATAACCTTTTCAGTGCTCTGGCTAACCAAAAGAATACAGGTATCTTTGCCAACTTAGTTACTGACTCTTTGTTCTTAACCATAAATCAATATTACCAAATCCTCCTGTTCATTCTTGGTTTGAAAAGGCCAAGAACCTCATGATTGCTGGAGGACAGCTTGTCAGCAGGTCTCACAGATCAGCAGCTTTGACTTATACTGAGCTGGTGGTGGAGGGGGCTGAAAAGAGGAGACACCTACCAGCGAACAGCCACCTCTGTGTGACCCTGCTCAGCAGAACCAATGGGCATTTATGAGAAACACGAATACACAAGTCTGGCAGCAATGTTTTGTTTCCAACTGTCCATACTTAAAGACTTGTCTGATTCATGTGAACTTCATTAGAGTGATTCTTTTATTTTCTTCATATCTTACTGACGTTCTTTTCAGGCCTTTCAAACGTAAGTTCAACTAATATCAAGCAGGATGACTAGAGAAGAACTCTTGCATTTTCAATCCCTATTTCTGCTATCACAGTAAACACCTTTTCATCTCATTAATTAATGGCTCAAGCTCAAAAACAAACTGGGTTTTTGCTCTTGTAACTTGCGTGGAGTATCATTCTGAAGTTAAAAACTTTTCTCTGATTCCCCACATTTCTTTCTTCACAACCAGTTTATGTCCAGTTGTTTTCATGCTTGTGTTGCAGATGAGTTGAGATTACTCCCCTGACTCTCCTATTTGCCATCTGTCATTGACAGAACAGTTTTTATCTCTCCAGGTAACCTTCTGCAAATGGGTAAAATAATTTCTGTGGCCATTGGACTGACTCTTTATTTTTCACATATCTCAGTAGTCATCTGTGCATCTACGCCAGCTGGTATTCTTCTTTTTGTGATCAAGGTATTTTGGGCAAGATATCACTAAGATTTCTTAAGCATACAGTAACTGAACTGTCCCTTTGATTGCAATCTGAGATTGTATTTGGTTTTGGTTTTGCAGGTTTTATTTTTGCTCAGGGTTGCCTTATATTAATAGCACGAAGCTGGTCAGAGATCAAACAATGTATTCTTTCTCATTCTCCGCTTCAGGGCGTTAACTTGCACTTTATTTCTTCCTGTTTACTTTAGTCTCCTAAAAAAAAAAAAATAGAAATCCTTCTGTAGAGGATCTGTTCAGAACCTTTCCTGACCACATCTTCTATTTGTGTCATTTGTAAATTGCATTACCATATATCTTGGGCCAGCTCATCAATGAAAACACTGTAGAAGACTAGTTCTAGAATATATGACTTATGAGTAATAGATAAGCTTATACAGCTTCCCATGCATTATGGTATTCCTTAGGCAAGAGGAATACATACTGAAGTGCATGGTCAACAAATGCTAACTAAATGACACTCCACGTTTGCATTATTTTCAGTGATTGTGTCATACCAGTACTGCTGATGTCTGAGTCATGATCAAAATCACTAGGTAATGTATTAATGTTAATAACTGAGTTTTTTTTCATTCAGTATCTTAATGACCTCCTGTTGTAAAGGTAAGAACACTGAGGGAAGTCAAAAAAAGGTGTTTTTTTGGAAAGCTAAAGCTCTCACAAATGAAATATAGGCAGTGTTAGTGACTCTGTCAGGTATGTTCATCAGCCTGCCTAAGCCTTGTGACTGCAGATAATGTACCCGGTATTTAAGCACAGCAACAACAACAATAAAGATATGTATTCAAAATGAAACTGGTGGTTGTCTAATGAAAAGCAGTCAAATGATCCCTGGCCATGGCCAAGGAAATTACCTTTCCCACTCGATTGAAGATTATTTATATGCAAGCAGAAGGGCAAGCCTGGCAGTTGAAGATGATTGCTTGTTCACCCAAGAATGCTTTCCTTGCAGGAACTTTGACCCCATCTCCAGATAACCTTTCCTTTGTTTCACTTCTTAACTGCAGTTTCTGCACAATCCCAGCAAGCAGTGTATGGAGCCTCTGAGAGGTTTATCCCACATGCACAGCCTGGGTTGAGAGGGATGGGACAAAGGCTGGGCTTGATAATCTTAAAGGTTTCTTCTGGCCAAAACTATTCTATGATTCTATGATAAGCAAAATATGTTTTTCATGTGTTTACATAGCTATTTGCAAAGTAGTCTCCAAGATCTGTGAATGTTTTGGCAGAGTATTTCTGCTAGATATTTCTACACAATTGTGAGAGGGAAAGTTGTTCCTCACATTTGTTGTCAGTAAAACAGGCCAATGCAGAGGGCTACGGTCTGTGAACATGAAAACTATGAATGTTCAAGGAAGTTGTCTAGAGATACCCTAAAGGACATTTTCTGCTCATCCATCTAACTGCTCACTCATCTACCAGGTAGTAGGGTATAAACTATTAGCAGTGAATATTTGTCATGCTTAGCCACTTCCCTCTTTGTTTGCAAACTATCCAGAAATGAATGATGCTTTTTACAAGTGGTGCACATTTGCATATTTTTTCTGACTGAAAGTTAGCATGTGGTTGACTGCATGGTTTCTTTCTAAAGAACAAATTCTAAATACTAACAGCATTGGTTCAAAATGTTGATAGTTTGAAGAGCAAAACCAGAGAATACGACTGGTCTGATGTATGGGAATAAAGTTTTCCTCATTTCAGTTTCTCATATGAACTTGTCTTCTTCCTCCTTCAGAGTTCACACAGGTGGCAATAGATTACTATTTTCTAGTAGTTTTGTCTTCTAAAGAAAGAGTGAGTTGAATACATGAGAGTTTGTTGCTATGCATAGTATCATGTGGTGGCAATTCTTCGCAAAGTGAAAGCAGAGGGAAAAAGAGTTATTTGCAGAAAAAATAGGATCCTAGAAGATGTGGGGATGGACTCTCGTCACCAAGCAGAAGGAAGAGAGTAACTGGACTTGCTTTCCCCATAAGGTAAAAGAAAAGAAGGTTTTTAGGAGAAGAGCGATTTGAAAAGAGGCCTTGTGATTTGATCTAGGTGAACCTGCTTCTGGAGGGGGGTTGGACCAGATGACCTCTAAAGGTCCCTTCCAATCCCTACCATTCTGAGATTCTATGAAAATTCCCTGGAGCGGGACCTGGATCTTGTAACAGACTATTGAAGAGGGAATATTGGCTGTGAGGGGAAAAAATGACTTTGACACTGATTTGCCATTGTATTTTAATAGTCCAGGTCTTAAAATGGTATGTTCTGATGTGTGGAAATCCTAGTAGCACTGGTTCAGTGAGGAGTGAAAGCTTGGGACCCTCACATGGGGTTGGCTGCACCACTTGAAAGAAAGCGTGGGAGCATTTTAAGGAGAGAATGATAAGAAGACTTTCTTCTCACTTTGAACTCCTTCTTAACTCTTTGCATAGATAAAAGTAATGTGTGTGTGTGTGTGTGTGTGTATATATATAAATATCCAAGTAACAAAAAGGGTAAAATATGTGGTTTTCTTCCTAACTGAGAGGGAAACTATATTTTCTGCTTAACAGAACTGAAATGATTTTTTTTCTGTTCAGATTTGATGTATGTGTACAGGTAATCAAAATGACCACTCATCTAATCAAACACACTACATTTATTGTCTTTCTGTGAGAGATCCACACAACGTAGCTACCTGATGGATATTCAAGGATATTCAGTCCTTTTATAGGCAACCAATTCTTCTTCACTGCAATGGCCAGCTCCATTTATTTCTGTTGGTGCACTCACAGCTGTCCTTGCAAACCATGAGAGCATTGTATGAGTTCCCACCTGTAATGGGAATCTCTACACAGCTTCTTCATTTGTCTAAGGACTCAAACAATTCTTAATGCTTTTTCTATTGAAACAAACTGGTTTTGTTCCTCAATCTGTGCATGTCAGGATGTCTGGGATGTGCGAGCGCCTGCTCTGGTAGCACCCACATAGCTGTGTGTTTGATTGGTACATGCCAGTCTCTCCAACAGCTCAGACTCCCATTTAAATGTTGCAAAGTGTTCAGGAGTGTGTTTTTTCCTTTGTTTGCTGAGCCATATTAAGAACAAACTTTCAGAGACCTTGAGGAGTGGCTAAAATCATCAGTCCTTCCTGCAGTGCTCTTCACCTCTGGCCTGTCGTGAGTGCCACAGTCTCACAAGCTTGCAGAATGCCTATGGAACCAAGCAGCAGAGACAGAGCCGGGGGACAAAGGGCAGTGCTGCTTTTGATTTTCCATGTTCAATGCTATACTCCCATGCTTCCTGTAGGCTTAACAACACAACATTAGGAATGGAAAATGTAAATTCTTTTTTTCTTGTCTATAAAAGTAATTTTTAATATGTTTTAAAATAACTTTATTCCTGGCTACCTCTTTATAAGAAGCAGGAGATAACGCCAGTGTACCATAAGCTATTGCCTTGCAGTGAACTCTTTATTATCCAAGCCTAACAGCACACAGTGTGTGACATCAGCAGCCTGGTGACTCACACACTAAGATACAATAGGTGTGTTCCTATATCCTGGAAATCAGAAAAATCCTACGCAGAACACTTGGCTTGTTTTTCCTATCTTGTTATGGAAACTACGTGCACAGGCTCTAACAGCATTAACTCTAAATGAAGTCTTTCTGCTTCTTATCGGAAGATAAACTGCCTGTTTAAAAAAGGTGGTGCCAAGCCCAGGAGAGCCTCTTAAAAGGGCACAGGCTGCTGACTGCAGCTGTCTGGGGAGAGATTTTGTATGTAAAACTTTTTAATGTTGTGACAGCAGATATCAGTGCTTCTGTTCTGAGGAAGAGTTCATCTAGTCTGATGCATCTGACAAATCTGAAGCTTGAACAAGCTCAGTAGTTTAATATGTAACAAAAGATGTATTAAAAAGGTAACACAATGGTTTCTCCCACCATGCAAAAATACAACTGTAGATCCCTGGTAAAAAGCAGTAGGCAGTTTCACTGAAGGCATTTAATAAAGCACTCATTTCCTTCAATTCTGGTTTATTCAAATCAGTTCTTACACATCTCATTAGTATGTAGGGTTCTGACTTTTCCCTGCTTGCCTCTTTGATCTCACTGATAACTTTTCCATGTAGCGCTTGGTTCAGTTCCTCTTCCATGGCATGGAGAAATGGAGGAGGCATTAGAGTGTCTGCTGAAGCAGGCTGGAATAGTTCCACTCTAACAATGTTTCAGAAGAAAAAACAGCAGGAAGAATGCTTGAAGACTGAGGGTTATGGGCGATTGGCTGCTTCTCAAAAGAATTGGTGGTTTAACAGCGAAAAGGCTTGCTTGGTTATCCAAAGCTGGGCTATGAACCTTATAAAAATACTCTGGCTTAACAAGTTTCTGGAATTTTCTATTTCACATAAAAAAAAAAGATAAAAAACCCCACTTTCATATGGCATTTCAGTGTTTCTGCAGTTACTCCCAGCTGAAACAGAGAAGTGTAGGGTCGAACAGAAACTTAAAATAGTGACAGTGTTACAGCAAGAGCATGTTGAATCCCACAGAGGTGATCTGAACTTCAGGAAAAGTTTGAGAAAGGAGATAGCAATTTAATTCTACTGTTACCTGAGCAATTGAATTCTATCTGTTACACTTTGTGTTCTACAGTGCCTTTGAGCTGGAGCCTGTGGAAGCAGGAGGTGTTCTGTTTGTATTTGTATTTCCATGGCAATATGGTTAAGGAGTTGTTTGGTCTGTTTTCCTCAAGAGATCTGCCAAATCACTCCTCTTTGTAGAGTGAGTTGGTAGAAGGAGTTGGGTTGGCAGTCCTGAAGAACATTTAGCCTTCTTGCAGCTTAATGTGTGCTTATGCTAGTTGTAGGTATCATTCGAATGTTTCATTGATATTTTTAATTGTGAAGAATTTAATGGGATTTTCTATTGATGCTCTATATGCTCAGTAGTCTCAGCTGGTTCTTGTTTCTTTAGGATGCACTTTCTAATTTTTGTGATGTACTTGAAGACTATTCTGAAGGTTCAGAAATGTAATATTTTTAACAATGGGATTTTTGTATCAGAAAGCCTTTTATAAACTCTGCTATACACTTGTGTGACAGGGCTTAGACTGGGAAACACAAAAGCAGGACAGACATGGAAGACCTTTACAAGTCTCTAATCTTCAAAAGCCTGCTAATGATAACTGTATTGGAAGAGACTGTACTGGGAGTCATGGATCTATACACTTCCTACCTCCAAAAAGCAGATATGAGGGATGCAAAGGGATAGTGGTGTCCCTTTGTTCTCATTTCTCAGGAGTTAAGTGGCACAGTTCTGAAAAGTCAAAGAAAGACAGGGGGAAAAAAAATCTACCAGCTTGCTCCCATCCCTCAGCTGTAGGATACATTACAGAAGTATAGTGATCATATAAGGCCTTGCAGAAAGAGAGGTCATACTAGGGTATTCATGCTTTATCCAGGCATTTCAGTGGAACAGCCAATAGAGCAAGCCTGTTTCCTCGGCTGGCTCAATGCTGTTGCTTTCAGCTACACTGCTTTTCTTCATGGAAAGATGTTGCTGAGGTTTTCTAGGATCTTAGGTACGTGGCTGCTCTGACACTTCAGCTCTCATATAGTAATTGCTGCTTGTGTGTGCCGAATGCAAAACTGCAGCTTGATGAATACGCGAGATTAATGTGGGTCATTAGAGTGAGAGCACACTGGCTTTTGGAGTTGACTTATTTAACTGAGAATCTCCTGATGTACTTCTTCTGGTTTTATATTGAAAGTAATTCAGGCTTGACCAAAAGCCTAATAAAATCAATAGAAATATTTCTGTGGGTTTCAGAGTATGTGAAGGTCTGTACGTGAATGAAAGAAAGGAATTTAAAATACTGTGTAATAGTTAGCAGAGAGAGCTTAAGTGCTTGAAATGCAGAAGCTGAGGATGTGAGCCAGTTAAGGAACAGTAAGCAATTCCTCCTTGTGCCTTGAATGATGGTGCTATGCTCTGTGATAGCAGGGACAACATGAGAAATGAGGAAAGCAAAATTATATCTGATGTGTGAAACGTCATGAGGGCCACTATCACAGAAAATACGTATGAATAAAAAAAATAGATTAACTGCTAGAAATTCCGCTTTTGTAGAACAAAAAGGATCACATTTTTGTACAAAACATATATGAAATTCCTTTTATTTTTAGACATATCCATGGATGGTCTAATCCTAGGAAAACTGTTGTCTCCTTTCTTTTCCTGCACTATAAGTTTTAAATACAAAAATGATGAAAATTTGTTCTTGTATTTCTAAGACTAAATAATTCAACAAAATGCTGTAACTGCTGTGAGAGAGCATCCTGTAAACCATTAGTTTGTAAAACTTGACCAATGAGCTAACATCTAACTTCTTACATATTTTCAGCTTTTTGCTGTGTGTTTTGAGTGCTCACAGAGAACATATATAGTTCATTATCACTATTTTTCCCCATGACAAGGCTTTATACGGATTTTTTAAAAAATCATAACTCAAAATTCTTCATGAGAATTGTGAGAGTATAGTAACAGAGAAAATGTTAGTTAATCAGGGTCATGGCCATTACATTTTGTGAGGGACACCTATTTTTTTTAATAGAGTTGCTTCTTACAGCCATTATCTTGGATTTTCACTCACCTCAATGAAGTCTTCACACTGAAACTGTTACTAATTAGGAATGGAAGGGAATCCTAAATAATTTCAGTGTGATTTTTGTTAGGGGCAGTCTTTCAAACTTTCTGACTGTTGTCTTTATGCATAAGCAGATTCTCTTGTACCATTGTCTAGATGTGTAGCACATTAGTCTAGAAAACAGGAAACTGAGGGGAAATCTTATTAACATTTACAAATATCTAAATGGTGAGTGTCAGGAGGTTGGGGCATCCCTTTTTACCATAGTATCTAGCAACAGGACAAGGGGTAATGGGATGAAGCTGCAACACAAAAAGTTCCACCTAAATATAAGAAAAAAAACTATTTGAGTGTTGAGGAGCCTTGGCACAGGCTGCTCAGAGAGAGTGTGGAGTCTCTTTCCTTGGAGGTCTTTAAGACCGACCTGGACATGTTTCTGTGTGACCTGATCTAGGTGAACCTGCTTCTGCAGTGGAATTGGACTTGATGATCTCTGGAGGTCCCTTGCAACCCTACCATTCTATGATTCTATTATTATCCCATGGAGTAGTATTTCTGTGTCATAAACAGAATATGGAAGAAGCATCATAGTGCTAACGAGTTGACCAGGGCACATTTGGGCTAGATGTAGTCTGCACATATAGCAAAAACACATTCCCAGCCCTCAATAAAATTCAGCTTGAGATTACAAACATTTCCATGAGCTGGAACTTTACTAGAGCAGATAGTGCTACTGACTTCAATGGAGTCACTTGCTGACATGACATTTACATGTAAAGTTAAATAAATGTCTCAGGACCTGCAGACACAGAAGACAACCCGGTTTGGGTGTCCAAGTCATCACAAGTATTAAGTGGAGAATGTTGAGCTGGGCTGCATTTGTCCAAGAGTAACACTAATTATCCGTTTCCTATTCTTTTCTAGAGAAACTAAAAGATGAAACAGTTGATTTCGCATCTCAATTTCATCCCTAAATTTTCAAAACTCTGGCACTGACTCACACTAGACTTCAGCCTGACCAGTTGTGAGATTTACTCGTTAGTGAATTACTGGCTTATCAGCTTGGATTAACACCAGAACAAATTGCATTAGTCTTCCAAGGATCCTTGAGAGAAGTGATGTGTGCATATGTACCGGTGTTGGTGGTAAAATAACGGTAACTAGAAAGGTCTAAGTATACAATTAGATGTCTGTAAAAGTAAAGTAAGTTATCTAGAAAGCAGAAGTTCTGTCCTACTGTGGCAATGATACTTTTGCTCAACACAGACTTTTTCTACTTCATTTTACAGTAGATATTCCATAGGTATGCAACATTTATAGGGTATATGTTAATGTATCGTAGATATTTCTTTTTTCAAAATCTAAACTAATAACTCTTCTCATATCTTGCTCTAAAGTGATGAAGAATCGATAATTTGATCAGATTACACTAAACTGTTCTGCTCAGTTTGGTAAAAATATTCTCAGATGATTTCCTGCATGTAACTAGTTCATACAGAAAGGATTTAGCAGAAAAAAAAAATAATTTGGAGCTTTGTTTTGTTTGTAAGCAGTTCCCACCAAATCAGATCCAAACCAAATCTACTCCTTCCCAAGAACTGGTTTTCTGGGCAACTATATATTTTTAATCTGGAGATTATGTTTAAGATCTGATTGCAGGACTTGATATATTTCCTTTCAATGAAATTTGGCATTTTGTGTTATTTTTTAAGCTGTTAAAGATTGAATTATTGGAATCAAGCTAGGATGTGATATAATAGGACAAATGGCATCAAACAGATTTACAGAAAGTTTTATGGATTGACTTCATGAAGTAGAAAAGGAGAAAAGTCGGTGTTTATAAATTGGTCTTTGAGCTGCAAATCAAGCCAGCTTTTAATTCAGTCAAGTAGGGAAAGATTAAAAAATCCCAAACCACTTTACTCCTTCTTAATAAACCTTGCTTCACTGTTGCCCATGCTTGACATCCTATTTTTAGCTGTCAGGAAAGCAGTGAAGCATATGCAGCACATTGGAATGCCCTGTTCCCATGCCTGATTCTCCATATATAGTTACTGCATTGCACCCTTCTCCCCCAGCTCCCACTTAAGCAAGGGCTTAACTTGCATTATCTTGGCAGAATTACCTCAGCTGAGAGCTGTCCTCATGGTAAACATTGAAGCAGCTACTCCTTCCTCACACCCACCTTCTCATCAGGACCTCAACAATAAAGATTTGCAAAAATCACATGCAGTGAATCTTCCCCAACCCCCGCCCCAATCTTGATGTTGATACTAATTAAGTCTAGTTTTCTTTTCTTGTTATTTTTGGAAACAACTTTCAGACTTGACAGACTGCCATGCAGAAGAGATGGGTTTTTGGCTTTTCCGACAGTGGCATTCTGTGGATGATTAGATCAAACCAAGCGGCTGCCAGATGACTAATCAACTCGTTACAGAACAACAGGTCTCACTGGAGAATTAACAATGTCTTTATAGTCTTTCTTCAATGAAGTGTCTGGAATTTTCTTAGCTAACAGGATAGATAGGTTTAAGATTTTCCAGTGGTGCTTGAATACGATTTAAAAGACAGATTTACACAAACACACACTTCCCTCTCCCTGAACATTGTGCCCTGCATTATGTGCCTTTTATGCCTCTGCAGTTGGTAAAAAAGCAATGGACTTTGCACACCATGAATTCAGAGTGCTCAAGTATAACATATAGCTGACCGTGGATCAGATTAGCTGCAAGGAGTTATAGGAGGATCCAGAAACACTGAGGATTCAGGCAAGATTATAGATTTCCCAAATCAACAGGTCTATTTGCTCTGCTCTCTTCCCAGCTGTCTCAAGAACTTTTTGCAAAGGAGTACTCCACAAACTTATAGGTATTGTAAAACCAATCAAAATGTGGAAGCGTTTCAAAAGTGCATTTTTGGGTAAAACCCTTGGCAACAATGGTGTTTTGTTTCCACTTCAATCTGTAGAGTGGAATATAAAGATGAGATTGAATTTGATCCTGATGAGTGTATACGAATGCATGTTAGATGTTTTAAAACATATACTCTATTTCAAGCACAAGCCATTGCACCAGATGATGGAGCTGCTGGAGGAAATTGTGTTGCCTCTGACAAACTCGTCGGGCTTCTTGTATTGATTCTTTTTGGCCTTTTGACCTAAGTAAAAAGATTTGGGTGATATACCTGTACTCACTGGGCACATGCAGAGGTGGAAGTATGGCTGGAATGGTTGAAACCATGCTACATAGAGCTCTGTGGCGGTACAGCCTGAGACCTGTAGAAGTCTACAATTTTCTCTCCTGAGCAGGGCCAAAATGTTGAAGTGAAAGGAGGACGACAGCTCAGAGGTTACATGCTGAAATAAATAGTGTAGTTAGCTGCTCCCAGGGAGTGTTGTTATTGGTACTATACCCTCACCTTGATCAAGCCCAAGACAGGAAGATGCAGTTTGCATCTTTTTGTGGTGACTTCAGGTGGGCTTCATCACACCTAACTTCAGAAGTTAAACATTAACTGTCTAAATCCAATCGAGTCATGCAGGTCTCCTTGTGTAGATAATGCAGAGAAACGAGGCAGGTTTCAATTCCTGATTCAACCACAGGCACAAGTTTTACTACCCTGCATCATTATATGAAGCACCTGGTTTTCCAGGACTGCAGTGGGCTGGTGGACTGTGGCTGATTAAGCATGATTAACCTTGCTTATCGTGCTGTTCCAAGTGTCCTCCTGTGTATGAGTCAACCTTCCCTTGATACTATGGCTGGAGCTGCTGTTTCTGTTGACAGTTTATGCTCCTTGCATGTCTTGCTGCAACAAAGGAGGCTAGGCAAGGCAAGGAAGTATGGAAAAACACTTGACTGTTAGGAACATATAAAAGGCAAATGCTGGCACATTCACTCAAAAATCCAGGAAATAGCTGCATGGTTTTAGCTGCACTTGTTTTTGTATTTGACTCAATTCCAGTCACAATCTTGGCCAGGAACTGTGTCTGATTTTGACAGTTTTTGAGCCTCTAGAGAGTAAAATAAATATTTTAAACAATATTTGCCTGTGAGTTACTGATCTCTGACCAAAATGATGCCCTCAAAACCTTATTTTCTGAAAACATAGCTTAGCATCTATTAGAGTTATTTAAATACACTCAACAGCTGCACTAATGACTTCTTTTAAATAAATAAGTTATTTATATGACCCCATATTTCACACAGACAATTGCAGTCTCTAGCACCCTCCAAGTCACTTTGCCTGCACAGTTTTTTCCTGGTTTTGTTCTCAGAGGCCTATGGGGGGAAAGAAATGTATTTTGGAAGTTTTCTTGTAAGTGGTATCATCCAGAGGGCACTGAGTGTTAGCAGCTTCTTTCTGATCACATAATATCTTTATATAATATCAATGTTAGCATGATAATAGGTTGCAAAAAGTATTGCTGTTAGTGCAAATGGAATTGTTTGTACTAGAATATATGAAGAGAGTATTTTGTGTGGTGTTAAATTGAACTGCTGAGACAGGGGAGACAGCAGAGATTTGTATGTGAAACTCAGTCTGCATTTGGAAAGGTCTTTTAACTCACACTGAGCACAAACTGCTTAGAATGTGAATGTTAGAAATACTCCAGATATTAGTGCATGATAGTAATATTACTAATTTAGATCCTAAAAAAATATTCAAGCATGCTCTAAACCAAATCAAACCATGTATTGTAGTGGACCTGGATACTCAGGCCATCAGTTCTGAACACATATTTCACATTACAATTCATACTCTGCTGTTAGAGCCCACAAAGACCTTGATTGGCACTTGGAGTTTGCTTTTCCTTTTCCACTCTAGTGATGCAATGTAAGTTATATCAGTGCTTTATCATGTTTTTTTACTTAATTGGTACAAGTGAATGTGAATTCAATGAGTGGTTTGTTCCTTTAACTCAAATAATAGATATAAAGAGTCTTTTTTTTTTCCATAAAAGATTCCTAGTACCAATATGCAGCACCATAGGAGTTTAATCATTCCAGAGACAGTGGTTAATAGTCTCTTTCTTATTATTGCCTGAAACAATGCTCTATGTATTGAATGCTGTCCGAATTCTGTTTGTGTAGGTGGGTTTTTTTTCCAGTAATAGAGAATCTAATGCTCATTTAATGCTAGTATTCATTTTCAAGTAGGTTCCTTCCTTTGCAGAGTAATAAAGAAGTGATTTATAGTTAAGTGAGAATCAGGCTCACCATAGCACATGCCTTACTTTTGTCTTTATTTAGAACACCTAATACTTGTGATGCTTTGCCTTTCAGCTGGTGTCACGGGTAGGTAACCTTACTGGGTTCTTCAGCATGTGGTTCTGCTGATATTTAGTGTAGTAGAGTATTCTACAAGTAACTTACTGTTTGATTTGATAAAACTATACAGGGATGCCAACAGTCTATTCTGTACTATTCTAAAGGCATGTGATATTTTAACTATTTGTGGGGTTTTTTAAATGCTATTTTGCTGTTGGAAGACAGAGAACAAGTGCTATGAAGAATTCTTGTATAAAATGTAGGCTAATTAAAAGTGGTGATAAAATCAATGTTTCCTTTTGTTTTTCTAATTTGTTCAGTCTATTAACACAATCCATCATAGACAAAATTCTTGTTCTTCTCACACAAGAGTTCCATTTCATAGCTATAATTATTCTGTATGAGCTGAGATCCATCATATAAATAACATTTGGGCTTATTTTCTGTAGAATTTCATTAGAGAGTAGTCAGATGGAGATGAAGAGATCTAAATTCATTTGAAAATAATTCATTTTTAGTGACAAAGGAGTAGTGTTGTACATGTGTTCGGACTTGGTTTCTTATTCAGCACTGATAATCCAGAGGCACTCTAGGACGTAAATCTTACTTTTGTATATCTTGGTTTCTAATATTTGGATTTGGCTTTGGTTGGTTGTTTCCCTCCCTTTTAAACCCCAACATTTGTGAAGGAACATTCTCTCTGGTGCTGCTAGAGCTCTAAAGTCCACTCACAACAGAACCCTCGGGCTGTAACCTTCATCTCTTTGATGGCTGTACTCATAGAGGCATATGTATCTACAGCCTTGGACTAAAAGAGGAAAATTGCCTATGATACGTATCCTCTATGAAGAGAAGAGAGTGAAAACTGAACTACTTAAGGGAACCTGAAGATACAGTGATGGGGACTAGAATCAGGTGGGGAACATCTACATCTGATCAGAAAATGGGTTTCAGATGCACATTACTCAGGCAAAGAAGAATACCCTGAATTGGCTGTATGGTTCAAGGAACTTGGGTTTTGAGGTTTGGTTGACTTTTGAAAGAGTGTTCTGACAGAACTGGGGGCTGTACAGGAAGCAAGGTCAAGCTGCTGGCTTTCCACCAGTTAGGTGGTACGCCTATATCACACTCCTCTTTGGATAAAAAAATATCTCTGTGGGAGCCAGGCTGGACAACTGAGTTACATACATCCAGGATTTCTATGACTGAGCTTCTGCTTCCCTCTCACATTTTCTTCTTTCCTTGCCTGCAGCTTTCAACCTGACCAGGTCACTTACCTTGAAATGGTGCTGTACTGTGGAGATGGCACTGGCCAGCTTTTGCTCCCTGGGCTGTGGTCTAAGGTATGCTGCCTGTCGCATGCGTAGAATAATCTAACACAACAGGGACCTCTGAACAGAGCCCTGAGGCTCTCCTGTAATATTAGTCTTAAAAACAACTCATATGTGGATAAACTTTAAAAACAAACAAACAAACAGAAAAGCCATTTCCTTGGTTCCGCTCGAATCCTGCTTCCTGAAGGTGACAGAACATATGAAACAGCCAGCAACACATAAGAGAAACGTCCTGAGGAGGAACAGAAATTGCCTTTAAAAGCTTTGCATTCAGCAAGTTGCTGTTTGGTTCCTGTGTGAACAATTAATCTTAAACCAAATATTTGGCCAAGGGGGACTGAGCTCCAGGAGGTTTTATAGCTAACTACGGTTGAATGAAAACACACACTGCCTGACTTCTTCAGGACAGTTTTTCATCCTCTCCGTAAAAATAACTAAAAAAAAGTATCTGTTACAATGACCCAGGTTTTGCCATTTAAACCTCCCTAAATTACAGGCTTTCCCTCAGAGACCATTTACAATGGGGTATATAATGCATGGCTGTGTTACACCCTACCACTCTTTGAATTGACTGTAACTGGTTATTACTTCGTTAAAATGTAGTGGTCTGGTTCAAAGGCTTTTCTATAAATAAATGTCTTTCCTAGCTGAGCAGACGGCTGCCCTTAGCAGCAGCTCCCGTATTGTTGGCTCTCTAGATTTTTAGCTCTACAGCTAGACATGGCTTAGAGCTGCTTTAAAAAGTCTGTGAATGGCTGGCAGCTGCAAGATCTTTCAAAACATGATTAGGATTGAATTGAAAATCAATAACATTATTAGATTGCTGGTTCTTATTCTGGTTAGTGTTTCAATGGGGGTATTTTTGAATTTCTGTTATCTACACTTTCTGAGCTCTGTTCTGAGGGAACTGGAATATTTTTCTTATGAGGAAAGGCTGCAAGACTTGCAGCTGTTCATCTTGGAGAAAAGAAGACTGAGGGGATCTAATCAATATTCTTATAAGTACCTAAAGGAAGGATGTCAGGAGGATAGGGAAACTTTTTTTTTCTATAGTGTCTAGTGACAGGACATAGGGTAATGGACATAAGCTGGAACACAATAGTTCCATTTAAACATAAGTAAAAACTCCTTCACTGTTGAGGTGAGGGAGCCCTGGCACAGGCTGCCCAGGGAAGGTGTGGAGTCTCCTTCTCTGGAGGTCTTCAAAACCCACCTGGACACATTCTGGTGTGATCTGATCTAGGTGGACCTGCTGTAGCAGGGGGTTGGACTAAATGATGTCTAAAGGTCCCTTCCAACTCCTACCATTCCTTGATTCTGTGATTTTGTGTTTTTTAACAGAGAGTGATGGATAGAGAGCATGGTTGTTCTCCTTGGGACACAATGGTTATATGCTACGTTAATACCGTCATAGATGCCCTATACAAATCAACAGAGAAGCTTCCAATTGGTAACTGGAAGGTTAAGGTAATACCTCGATAACTGGTAGATGCCACCAATATCTATCTCTATTGTGAATTATGCTGTATGTATGTGTATTTAATACCTGAATGATGGTAAAAAGCATCGCCAGGGCATATATAAACCATCTGTAAGCATTGCTGTGCTGTGCTGTTTCCCAGTAGTCTGCAGAGCTCTCTGGTTTCCTGACTGTTCCACCTGGAACAAGGGCTCAGCCAACTCTGAGAGCCTCTTCTAGCAGAGGGTGAGTGCTGGCTCAATTTGCCTGCCCAAAATCTGAACTTCCTAGGCCATCTTCGAATAAAATGGAATTGGTGCCCCTGCAGTAGCAAACATTAATGAAACAAAAAGCCTCTTAATTGAACAAATTGACCAGGGCAGTCCATTTAGAATGTGGAGTCATTGGGCAATAGGCTTGCTTGTGCTGTGTGTAGTAACTAATGGAAAGGGTTTGTGATTACCACAGGCTTCCTGGCTTTACAGTAATACAAATAATAAAGGGATATAAAAGTATAAACAATATGTGGCACTACTGGCAAACAGCGCTTTCCATTTTCAAGGCACTGTAAAAAAAAAAAAAAACCCTTAATTTCTCCTTTGAATGCTAACTGGCAGTAATACTCACCTGATGGATCTAAAAACATAAACTTTTCCATGAGAATAAGGGTTGAAAGACTCTTTTAAATAAAACATAGCACGTTCTTTGGTGTTTGGTTTGAGGTTGTCAGGTGTTTGTCTTCACATCTAAATTTTTAGGCTTTGTTTGTCAAGGTTTTGTCTGAGATGATGGGGAAGGGGGTCTCAAATTTCTTTTTCTTATAATTCCATAACTCTAAAGAATGAGTCTTTATTGAAGCATAAAGTATTGCATTTAAATGATGAGTATGAGAGTAAGCTGCATCGTAGTACTGCCAGCTGTGTGAGAGAAAACTCATAAAGCATATCCTAAGAAATCATGGGATTGCTTTAAGATTTCATGAGAGTCAAAATATTCTTTTTTAATTGCCTCAAGGTTTCTGTCTGCAGTCACTTCAGACTCTCAAATATCCTTCCAAAACCATGAAAGCTGGCAATTTACCTCTTTCTAACAAAAGACCATTCCAGTAGAGGTTGCTTCTTGAAAAACACTGAGTATCTGAAAAATTAGTGACACTGAGATCACCATGATTTGGTGGCTTCAGGCGGCTCACTCTGGGCCTCTTTTCCCGTAAATCATACTGCCTTTCAAGCTGTTATGAAATAATACTATGGAAAAGAACCTTAAAAACAAGTTATTGCTTCAAAAGAAAGCTAAGAAAAATCATATATCACAAGTCTTTAGTGGGCTAGACAGAAACTGTCAAATTGACACTAAAGTTCAATGACAGAGACAAAAACACAGTGGGTTTTTTTTTATTATTGAACTTTGAGTACAGTTCTGTATATTTCTTTTTTGAATTTTAACAAGCTGAGGTTTTTTAAATGCCAAGTAGGAGCTTATAGCTAGTGACATCAACTTCTAACACAGTAACTACTGTACTTCTGTTTGTATTGCTCCAGTGATGCTGCATAAACTACTACAGGGAAGGCAGCTTCCAAGTAACAGGAGATTTTAGCTGCCCCTAAATTACTGGAAATGTTGTGCTTATATGCCATAATAAAAGGGTATGAGTACAGGAGATGTTTCAGCAACTGCAATCTGCTGCAATTATAGCAGATACGACTACACCAGGCGACCAATTTAAGTGAATGGTGTTGAAAACACAAAGCCAGACGGTCCATGGGGATTTTCAATTCTTTTCTTCTGTAAGGACTAGTTTTCCCAGACATTCACGGCCCGCTCCCTCCTCTCTGGCATTTCTTTTTGATCTTGGTGAACCTGTCCCAACTTAGGGATGAAATTTAAAACCAAGGACCTGACCACTTGTGGTCACTGAAAATCACAGGGCGTTTGTAGTAAGAGCAGGGTTCCAGCTCCGGTGTCGAGGACACATTTTGCTGGAAATAGCAGCATTCTGGGGTGTTATCTCAGTGCAGGAATACATCATGTGCTCATAGCCACTAACATTTCCAGTTCTGCAGGAAGGAAAGGATCTCTCATGCTTACAAGCTCCTCAAAGAAACTATAATTGCAATAGCATTGACCTGAGCCTGTGTTCAATGAACAATGTGGTATTTTGTGACTAGGTTACCAGTAAAATATTTCTTCCAATATTGACACTGTCTGAAAGGCTGTGGAAGTTTGAACATTATAGTGGTTTTGAAAAGTGATATTTTTTTCTTTTAAAAATGAAGTGTAATATTCTATTCTTTTTTTCCTGCTTGTTTTACCTACATTTGCCTTACACACAAACAAAAGTTTTTCACTATGACCTCTTTGCATCTCTGAACGTCTGGAGAAATGGATTTTCTGACACAGAAAGCTTCTAAAATGTGGCAATCATAACCAGAGAATCATAGAATCATAGAATCATAGAATCATAGAATCATAGAATCACAGGGATGGGAAGGGACCTTTAGAGATCATCTAGTCCAATCCCCCTGCAGAAGCAGGTCCACCTAGATCAGGTCACACAGGAAAATGTTCAGGCAGGTCTTGAAGACCTCCAAGGAAGGAGCCTCCACACCCTCCCTGGGCAGCCTGGGCCAGGGCTCCCTCACCTCACAGTAAAATATGTTCTTATGTTTAAATGGAACTTTTTGTGTTGCAGCTTCATCCCATTACCCCTTGTCCTGTTGCTAGATAAAACAGAAAAAAGTGCTGCCTTAACCTCCTGACACCCACCATTTAGATATTTGTAAATATTAATGAGATCCACCCCTCAGTCTCCTCTTCTCCAGACAAAACAGCCCCAGTTCCTGCAGCCTTTCCTCATAAGGAAAATGCTCCATTCCCAAGATCGTCTTGGTGGCCCTGTGCTGGACTTTCTCCAGCAGTTCCCTGACCCTCTTGAGCTGGGGAGCCCAGAACTGGACACAGGACTCCAGATGAGGCCTCACCAGGGCAGAGGAGAGGGGGAGCAGAACCTCCCTTGACCTGCTGCCCACACTCTTCTTGATGCATCCCAGGCTGCCATTGGCCTTCTTGGCCACGAGGGCACATTGCTGGCTCATGTTCAGTTGATTATCAACCAGGATTCCCAGGTCTCTCTCTGCAGAGCTGCTCTCCAGCAGTTTGAACCCCAGCCTGTACTGGTGCATGGGGATGTTCCTTCTCCTTCCATCCTTAGCTTTGAATATTTCCAGCATACTACTCTGTTATAGACTAAAAAATATATTTTCACACCACCTAAGAAGGAGCTGATTTATTTGTCCATGAAAGTGTATAGGTATTGGAGAGAAATTTTATGCAAAAAAATTCTCTCTTGTTTTAAGCTGTGAATGAGAATAATAAAAAAAAAGAAACAAAATCTTAAAAAAAAGTTTTTACAGGCGTCTACATATAATTCAAAAGTATTTGTTCAGTATTTTGTTCAAATTTTTAGAAATGTCTCTGGACTGGGACTGGATTTATTGAATATTTAGTCCCCAAAGTAAACTGTTTTTCCAGAATGTTATGAACGTGTGAAAAAAGGATTTTATGACAGTCATTGTCAATAAGAGAAAGATGAAGTATATTAGTCTCTTAGGGGCAAAAAGACATATACTACATGATTTTTCTACTGCATTTGGCAGGTGCAAGGAAGGCAATGAAATTCTGTGTAGTTCTTCCTTCCTCAGAGAGGCAAATAATCTTTCTTATTTATTCTGCTTGGGTTTTTTTTTCGTGTTTCGGGATTGTATTTTTATTACTGGAATTTCCTGCTTATATGGTGATGTGCAAGCCAGGATTTTCTTGGCTGTTACCAAAACATTTCATTTCTTGTTGGACAAATACAGAACAAAGAACAGTTAGAGGCTGGTGACGATCTGCTCATACCTTTGCACTACTTCCCTTGTGAATTTATCTCTCTTCAAGATCATGATGTCTGAAGAAGTTTAGACTTTTTCTACTTTGATTTCCATGATTTTTCTGCCTGTGAGATAGACAGTTTCTAAGTAAACTTAGCCGTATGGCTTTTGCACTTGAGTTTTCCACTTTCGGATAAAAATTAGCTCTGGTAAGATCAAAAACAGCTTTGGCAACTCAGAGAAAAAAAATAGTGCTCCCCTTTTATTTTCTCCTGTGTTTATTTTGCTGCCAGTTCTCTTTGAATGCGGCCCTTTTAGCCAAGGGTACAATTTTGCTAAATGAATTAGCATTAATACTATAGCTTATTTGTTTTAAAAGTGGAACATGAAATATTGAAGTGAAAAGACAGCAAGAGATAAAACGCAGAACAGTATCAAAATTAAGAGGTCCCAAGGAAACATAAGGAATAACTTCTGCACTGTGAAGGTGAGGGAGCACTGAAATTGGCTGCCGAAATGAGTTGTGGAGGCTCTTTCTCTGGAGACATTCAAAACCTACCTGGACGAGTTGCTGTGTGACTTATTCTAGGTGGTCCTGCTCTGGCAGCGGAGTTGGACTGGATCATCTCTAAAGGGCCCTTCCAGCCCTTAAGTTTATGTGCTTCTGTGAAAATGTGAAGAGTGATGAGATACCACACACGCTTTCGTCCTTCAGCAGCAACTTGGCTCTTGAAAATCCTCATGATGAACCTGTCAGGCTGACAGGCCTTCAAGACTCTCCCTGCAGCCATCCTTTCAGTGCTCCAAAGTCAACTCAGGGAACTTTGAGGAGTGAGTTTCAGTGCCTGCAGTGTCACAAATGTACTATACCAAACTGGAGAGGGGAAAATGAGGCCTCTCTGTTTCTATCCATTGCTTTGTGTGAGCAAAATGGGGACCAATTGGTACATGTTTCTGTCTTGGTTCCTGAACAGGATGCTGAAATAGCTCAATTTGCTCCTGAGAGGTTTATTGCCAGGTTCCATTCCATGTACCTTGGTGAGACTGTGAGAGCTACAAAACCTTCAGCTTCTTCAGTCAGTTCCTTGTCCTTCATTCAGCCTGCTGCTTAACTGAAATTAGACATAGATAAAGATGAGACTGGATGACAACTGAGGACAGGAACCAGTCAGGATCCTTTGACATCTTAAAAATATGCCACTACTGAGGGCTGCAGAAAGAGCTAGTCCCTTTTTAAATCCTAAAATTCTGCCTTAGGACCAGCATAAACTACATATTTCCTCTGTGTGTTTTCTAGCTGAAGATCACATGGTCATACAAAAAAAAAAAAAAAAAGGCAAGGTGAGGCAGTTCAGCCTCTTGCTCAAGGCAGGAGATTGCTTAAGGCTATGTTGAGTCCAGTTTTGAAAACCCTTAGGGATGGAGACTTCACAAGCTCTCCAGGCAACCTGCCACATTGCTTGACCACCCTGGAGGTGAGGAATATGTTCCATCAGGAATGTTTAATAACTGAAAAATGTATTTCTCAACTAAAGAACTTTTATGTAAAATGTTTTCTTTTAGAGTGTGACATTCTCTCAGAAAATGACAATCTCAAAGTTTAAAGAGTCAAAAATTACTATTTTTAATCCAGTAGATATCTCCTAGGCAGGAATGTTAAATGTATTTACACTTAAATTTTCTTCCAGGCATCAAGTTTTCTGGTCATGCTACATCATATGTGATGCAGTTCTTACTCCCCTTTATTTTAAGGGAAAAAAACAATTTATGATGCCAGAGGAGTGGTCTATAGATGGAATTGGGAACGTAAAACACTATGTAACAAATCCTATAAGAATTTCAGGCACCAGTGGGAATTCAGCTACTTTGGTTGTTGATATATATGTGAATTCATGCCTATGTGTAAATCTACACATGTACATCCATGGATGCACATCCCCATATCCATAGATTCACATACACCTATTCACATGCATACATACATATACATTCATACTCATATATGTGCATGTATACATGAGAACACATACATTAAAAAACGTCTTTTGGAAAAAAAACCCAAACAAACAAAAAACCCCAAATCCTTTCAATTTTCAGATGGCTATGAGTAGAAGCTCAGTTTTCTGACCTTTAGTATTGGCTTCCCTTCAGTCATCTGACTAGATGCAATGATAAAGTCAATGATCTAACACCTGTAATGATATATGGGCTGGCAGACCTGTTACAGCTTTGATCTCAGCTATTCTGGGACAGCTTATTCTGGGTAGTAAAGACACCATGTCTGCCACAAAACGGGTCAGGAGAGGTTGCCAGGCAGGTGATGAAGCAGTACCTGAGAAGCACAGTGCTCCTCAGATCAGGGGAGGCTGACTCTGTCTCATGTCAGCATGAGGGCTGCAGGAGATGCTTCTGGAATGAATCACCTTGGCAGGAATATCATCAGCCAAGGTAAATGTACTCAAAGAAGAGCCATAAAATAATTAGAGGTGTGAGTATAATGATGTCGTGCAAACACACACACAAAGACATTTTTGATGTCATGACAAACTTGGAAATGTGTGGTACCATGAGAGATTATAAATAGGAGCACTAGGATGAAAACAGAATGGTGCTGGGCTGAAAAGGCTCCAAATGCTGATCACTAACACTTGGGCAGCTCCTACCACCCTCTGCCACTATTACTCCTTCCCCCATCCTCCCTCACTCCCACTGTCAGCACCATGTTTTGCGACTTGTGCATTCTGGGCTGAGAAGCTGAACAACCTAAGAAAAAACACATTTTCATCTTTTTTTTGGCTATGTTTAACCTGGTCAGTTTGCTCACCTGAACAGGCCCAGCTGGGCAGCTGCACAAGTAGTTGTTCTGGCAGAGGTGTGACAGAAGCCTGAAGTGGTGAGGTCAAAGTCTGTGTAGGCTACATTCATTCAGCTATGCAGATATCTGTTTAGGATGGTGGAAACCTGCCTTCAGGAGAGAAGAGGATCTTGCATAGTGCAAGAAAGCTGCAGAGAACAGCTCTGTGCTGGAAGAATGGAGATGAGCATGTAGGTTCTGCTTCCATACTTCTCTTTGTTCTTGAGCTGCTTTGAGGTCTCTGACCATCACCCTGAAAATACAAGTTATTCTTGACTGAAGAACAATGAAAACAACATCACCATTGCCTGAGAAGACTCACGGCAGTTGTGTTAGTTCTGTCTGATAAACAAATGAGTATACATAACTTCTCTCCATGTCTTTCCAATGATTCAGAAGTGGATACTAGCCTTAATGTACTGTCTATCTGTAACTTGATGTCAAACGCTGTCTTCCCCTTTAAATTTTGCAAAATGGAAACAAATTCTCATTTAACAGCAGCTGATGGCTCGGTTAGAGGTGGAATAAATTGAATTAAGGACTGCTTTAATACTCAATAACAATATCTGTTCAATTCTTTAAAAAAGCCTTGGTAGTCCACTTAAAATGCTTAGATTACCTGTCTTAACTCTTTGCATCCAGGCAAATCCTTTTATAAGGCTAATGGAACCCCATTCCTTGGTCTGAAAACAGTCACAACTTTATTTCATATGACCTGCATCCCTCCGATATCATAGTAGTACGTTGATATGGATTTATTTTTGTGGTGTTATTGTATAATTCTGATATATTGAAATACTAAAAACCAATTTGTCTCTTCTACCTAAAAGGACAGACAGCAACTTTCTGTAAAACTTGTCACTGATGACATGAAACAGCCTTGCTACTTGTCAGGAAAGCTGCCACAGTTTAGTTTCTGCAAATGAACATTATAATCCAAGGGCAAAATTCTGTGTTTCTGATGCAAATGAAAGCTGTGTAACTAAGAACATCAGGTGATCCCTAACACCAGAATCTGGGCTATTGGTTTTTAGATTTATGTAGCGTTTTATGCCCATCCCAAATTACCAGCTGCTGGTAATTTCTGCTGCTATTGTTGCTTAACGTCATCTACAAATGCAAAATGTTTCCCGGTGGGTACTTGACAGCAGTAACTTAGATAAATATTTTCATTTACATAAATATTGTCTTAACATTTTCAGAAAGTGTAGTAAACACTCTCAAATCCCAGAAGCCATCTAGACATTGCAAGAATTACATTGTTTTTTGAAAAAGATTAATGTGCTGTATTATTTCACTGGTCACAGTCCAACACAAGAGGGTGGACTGGTTAAAGAGATGCTTAACACATCCAGGGCTTGCACTGCTTTCTTTTATTTTTTTTCTAACTGTGCTAATAGATGAATTTCCATTTGTTTTTCAAATTTTTATGTACCCTTACGCAATAAAAGATAATCTAACTGGACAGGAGTAAGCAGTGGAGACCAACTGGCTTTTAAAAGCAAATCCAAAGCCAAGAAACCTCTCTATAATTGCCATGAAGTTCTAAAAAGAAATTAAATTACATTCTGCCTACTTGAGAGCACAAACACTGGTATTTTATTAAAAATGGGTGCCTCTCAGAGCTCAGCAAGTTTGCATGTGAATAGTTATAATCCTCTATACTTTCTTGTATTCATCCTTCATGGAGGAAGTGTAGTCCTGCAAGACCTCTTCGACCTTCTTGAACTCAGGTTCTTCACCCATGCAATGCTGCACAGGCCCGTGTCAAACACAACCAAGATCCAGGCATTTTCAGAGAGGTTAAAGCTAATGAAAAACACACTAAATATGGTGCAGGTTGTTTGCACTTGTTCTCTTGTAAGATCAAACAAGACCCTTTCTGTACACAGGCATTTTGACTCCAAGGATTTCACTTTGTTTCTAGAGAGGCCTTGGGTCACATCCAAGGTGATCCTGCTTGTTGCTTACATGACATGAGTTTTCAGGTGGACAGAGCTGCCTCCTGCTCACTGTCCACTCTGAAGCCTTGTAGCTAGTGAGAGTTAGGTAGAGCAGAGGTGGCTGAATATATATCTAGCACAGGTTTCCTGACATGCTGTCTTCCAGGGTTGCCATACCAGCCTAAGAAAGAATGGAACAAACAGGAGGAGGTGAATATCCCCTACTTGAGACACTGGTATCTTGTTAGTAGAGAAATGGTTTGCCATTGCTTCTGCATGAATTTTCCAGACCTTGTGCTCTGTGTACATTTTGCAGCCACAGCATGACTGTGTGCTGGAGCAAAGCCCTCTGAGCAACTGCATTGTTGCTGTGATCTGTCTCAACAGCTAATCCCTCTAATCCTCAAACAATTATTTTAGCCAATTCTGTAACTGTTCAGAATTAGCTGACAGCATCTGTGAAGTTCACTATTTAAATCACCATTGTCCTATTATAAGTCTCCTGTATGACCAAATTACTTGACTCGGTATGAACATATTAGAAATTTACTCTGAGTCTGTTTTACATGTTCCCATTATAATTTAGGACTGACTAATGGTGTTTGCTGTTCATCTTGGCACACCTGAAATTCTTTCTTTTCAGAAAGGACTGTGATCACCCTACGAAAGCCAAGCCCCCTCTTAACAGGCTCAGATTTTGCATCTGGATCCGTTAGTTATTTCTAAAAATCTAGGTGAGATTGCCTTATAGTCTATTCTCTGTTATGGGCCAAAAAAGGGGATTAAGAAAGGAGCTTCAGGTGTCACTTTAGAGGTGTCTTGGCTCATCTCTTCCTACTGGGCAGGTGTTCATTAGCCTGTGTCTATCAGTTGTGCTGTAATATGATTACAGGTCTCAGGAGCCCTGATAACCATTTTATAGACACATATTTTGCTTGTAGAAAGAACGAACACACATTTCTTTTGCTTTCTTAATATATAATCTTAAATGGATGACCACTGACCTAAATCTCAGTTTCTTTTATAGTTTCTTTCGGAGTAGGTGCTTCTCTGTGTTTCATTCCCTGTCTACGTGGGAGTGTGGCAATTCCTGCCATTTTCAGCAGAAACTCCTACCTCTCAAAATCATTATTTCATTGATTTGAAAATGCAGCTTGTGAGTTATCTCCTGAACTTGTACCTAGACATGTAGCTTCTCCCAAAGGTGCTGGACTTCCAGATTCCTCTGTTTTAATTGAGGGCTCTGTACATCAACTAAGATGTTCACACAACATAATTGTGATTTTGTTGAGTGTTCTGTAATTACCACAAGACTTGCAAGAGATTGACTTTCCAGATACTCTATATTAAAATATCTTATCTAGGAAATAGATTAAATGTCCTGACACTCTTTAACCCTGGTTTTGTCACTGTATCCAGCTAGTGATTGAACCCAGGCCCAATTGCAAAGTTATTCTACTACAACTTGGTCATGAAGACGCTGCCAAGTAACCTTTATGGAGTATAATCTGTCTTTCACTGTCTGATTTCCATTAAATTCAATTTCCTGCATCATTATATAGTAAAGAGGGAGGAATCTACTTATTCACAAATTACCTCAAAGACTCTGAGTGCAGAGACAGGGAATTACACTCATTTGGTTGCTAAAGCTAAGAGGGTAGAGAAAGCCCTAAATCATCCCTAAGAAATATTTCACCTTGTTTTATTTTACATTGTACTCTTTCTGGTGATCTGACATGCTGTAAAATGCAAATCAATAAAATAAATATTTGATAAAACAAATATTTAGGCAGATTTAGCTTAGGCAGAACAAGAAAAACTCTTAACTACAGAAAAGGAACAAAGAAAGAAGGATTTCTTTCAAAAATAAAGGCAAGGATTGAGACGTAAGAGGGTCCTGCACTGAGTTTTTACAAGATAAACAATCTTCTGCTTCTCTGTCTACATCTAAGTGTCCATGTTTAGGAAGCATCCAGGACAATGAGAACAATTCTCTGTGGCTGAAAAGAAGCCTAAGCAAAGAACAGTATTTTCGTGCTCATAATTTATTTGCACATGTTGGCAGCTGTACTGAAAGCATCCTCTATCCATATTTCTGTGCGGAGTGAAACACGGATCACCCGTCTTTCTGGCTTCCCCACAAGTAAATTGGGAAGTGGAAACTGAAACTGCCCAGGCCTGCCCCAGGCCAAGGAAGAGAAGGCTGCTGCTCTTCACTTTCATTTCCAATGGCTCTCCCTGCGTGCTGCTGGATATGTGCAAAAGAAAAGGCAGCTGGCTATTTTTAGACACCAGTTATACTTTCTTCAGGCTGTTTGTGTGGCACAGTGTAGATCACTGCCTAATTTGACAAAGGATGACAAAGCAGGTGTAGGGGATAGCATGCTGAAGTGTGGAAATTCATTTTTAGAATGGTAAAATGCTTTTCAGCTTGAGGCTGTTGTGTTATTTTGGAGATGAGATGGTGTCTTATCTTCCCAGCATTGGTTATCTGTCAGCGTCAAACAAATATTCAGAAAGGTCTCTTGCGTCTGCTGCCTTGCTAACATGGAACACATACAGCTCAAGCAACCTATAGTCTGCTGAAACCACTTCTGTTTGACCATCTATGGCACTGCCCCTGACCAAAATACTTCAAATACAGATTCAGAAACGTCACAGCTAAACTGCCATGTTGGTTGACAGAGTGACATTATCCAGATTTTTCAGGCTTTTTGAGAGTTATTTGCCAGGCAGAATTATCTGTTGGGCTTTTCAGAATTAGATTAATGTTTGTAATGGAGAGAGAAAAAGGGCAGTTAATTTATGGCAGCATAGAATCACTTGTGAAGGGGCACTGCTGCTCTGCACACTGACATTGCCTACCTGTTCCAACAGACATTTTACCAACTACAGTCAGACTATCTGTACATTTACAAAAATGTGTGGATTTGTATTAAGACTGAATTGCATCACTGTTCTCATTCCTACAATGTTAGTATATTCCTACAATGGAACCAATTTCAGGCACTCAACCTTTCAGAGCCCTGTTACAAACTATACTGCTATGCCAAGGGGAAAATGCTGGAGAGATGCTGCCTCGAAGGCACGAAAAAGTCCACTGCAAGAGGAAGTCTCTGATACACTTCAAGATTTTCTTCACTGCTTTGTAAGAGGCAGTTAAACCACAGACTGAAGGCATGCTGCCTTCAGTGACTGGTAGCACCGTGCGATTTTTCTGTATTAGGATGATAAAAGAAGTTTAAGTAATTTGTTAAGAGACCAATCTCATCTATAGCCAGAGTTTTGGGCTCATACAGGATGTGTGAATTCACACCCAAGTTTTTTATTGCTTGGTGAGGAGCAGGAACATATGGTCTCCAGCACTGAAGTTCAAATCTCCTGGTGCCAGTCTATTTCCCTGATCCAGGCGGTTTGTCCTCTCTTTTCTGACTGTAAATGCCACCTTGGAGCTTCCTTTCCTTCTGATGAGATTCTCCTGTGTGAGCTCATTCTCCGTCAGCTCTGCTTGTGACTACTACCTACCCTGTGAAGACTGCTCAGCCCTGGGCCTTGAGAAGATTCTCACACTGTCCTGAATCCTTGCTTGGAAAAATCTCCCAGGAAACAGTAGGAGTTTTGACTGAATGAGGTTTCTAGGATCAAGCCACAAATAAATGACATTTGTTGCCTTGAAGTCATATGGGACTTGTCTGATCTTTGTAAAAATGTGTGAAGGCTGAAGCGGGAAAGAACAGGACATTAAATTATCACTGTAGAATATAGAAGAAACAGCAAGTGTTCAGATTCCCATTGCAAAACTGTCCCTTTTATGCTACTGTTTTCACAATGGATCAGCCTGAAATTTGGCTCTGAATGGGAAAATGAGCTAATGAGCACCTAGTCTGTATGCTTGTTTGTTAAATTTGGCAAAGAGAGGAGCTTAAAGCCTTCATTAATGTCACATGTGATATTAAGAGGCAAATAATAGAGCAGCAAGTTAATTGGCAAAAGTAAAGGCAATAAAGCAACGGGGACCATTAAAACAGTTGTGTCAGTTCCTATGGATTTCCCTAAGACTGGCAAGCAATGCTTTAAAAATGCAGGGAAAGGAGAAAGCAATTTTGCCCTCTTTTTTTTTTTTTTTTTTTGTTTGCAGAGTCTTGGCCTAATTGTCCCATGTAAACAGCTTATTTGATAGAGGGGAAAGGAGGCCTATTAAGTTGCCCAACAGTGTTGAATTTATTGCAATGTTTGTTTTAAAACATATCTGTGTGCTTCATATAAAACACTTTGGGATCTGAGATTGTCGCTTTCCAAATCATCCGAGACTCAGCTGGTTTGTTACACATTCAAAATTCAGCTGGGTTTTATTGAAAAGTTTATGAGCTCTCCTTCTGTTCTCTAAAGCTTAGCATCTGAGTGAGAAATGAGGTTTCTGACTCGGCTTGAGCCCATATTCAAAAGCTTTATCTATCTTGGATAATAGAGAACTGTGAACCCTGGAATACAAAACTGATGAGAGTCTCACAACACAAGGCACTTCCTCATTTCTGACCTTTCTCTCACTGAGTCAGACAAAGTATTTGCCAAGCAGGTCTTAGTTTAGGTCAAATACAGCCACCATTAACTTTGAGAGAAGTAGTAAAGTCCAAATTTCCAATACAGAGGTTACTGTCTAGCTAAGGACTTGTATTCCTTAAAAACCCATAGAATCTTTCTCAATTTTCCAACTTGAAAAATGACCATAGGTACAAACAGTCCACCCAGGCTGCCTGGGAATTCAGATCTTTGTGGAAGTCAATAGGATTACTGAAGTGATGAGGGACTTACCCACTTGAGAAGAGGTTTAGGAGGGCTACCCCTTAACCCGGTGATGGTGTTCTGCATGTGCATTGGGAACGATTCAGTTTGCACTACTTCTCAACTGCTCGACACTGTTAAACAGGCTATTCGTGGAGAAAATCATTGCCTAAAATGGCAGTGGCTTTCACTGTGGTCTTATATCACTTGGCTTTGTCAGAGCACTGACGTAGTGTCAGTCCTGGAATCCTGCTGAGCAGAAGCAGTTGTCGTCTTTTCTGCTCCTGGACATCTGCTCACACTGCAGCTACAGCTGTAGATCTGACACCCACAGAAACTTCTCAGGCTGAAACTTATAGTGTTTATTCTAATATTTTAAAAACTACATCTTTGTCTCTGAAAGACTTTAAAAATTAAGAGGAAAATGTGGATTTTTTCCTCAAGAGTCAGCATGAAATGACTCAGAAAAGCAAGGCAGAAAAATTCTGTATGTGACGGATACTTCAGTTTTGTAAAAGCAAAGCAGAAATGAATCAGAAATTAAGCCAGGTGTAAGTATTCCCATATCAGTGTTTTCCTTCTGCACTCGTGTTAAAAAGAAAACGGGAGAGTGTCTCTCATTTGATGTCTGGAAACAGAGTCATTATTCTCTGTGGTACAAGCACGACTATGCATTTTGCTGCCAACATCATATTTTTTTCAAATCGCCAAAGTGCTACAGCAACACTACTTAAAAGAAAATATTAGTGTTTTAGATAGGTGGATATATCTATTGAATAAGTTTCTGCTGTGAAAATATTTGTTTTACATTGGAATTTAGGTATTTTAATTTTTTTGTAAGTTATACCTTCTTTTTAATGTCATGTAGAAGGAAGCATCTGTTCTGGTAGTATTGCATTAAGGTAAACTAGTACAAAGGCTGTAGCAGGAGCTAAAACTGCCAGACACCTGAGTTTGGTCTGGACAGTCCATATTTCTGTTTCTATGAGGAAAGACTGCAAGATCTGGAGCTGTTTAACCTGGAAAAGACTGAGAGGGGACCATATCAATACTTATAAATACCTAAAGGGTAGGTGTTGATAGGATGAGGCCAGTCTTTTTTTAATGCAGTGCCTAGTGACAGTACGAGAGGTAACAGGCGCAAGATGGAGCACAGGAAGTTCCACTTAAACATGAGGAGAAAGTTACACTTGAACATGAGGAGAAACTTCTTGCTTGAGAAGAGTGAGGGAGCCCTGGCACAGGCTGTTCAGTGAGGGTGTGCAATCTTCCTGGATGTGTTCCTGTGTGACCTGAGCTAGGTTGACCTGCTTTAGCAGGAGGTTAGACTAGGTGATCTCCAGAGGTCCCTTCTAGCCCCTACCATTCTGTGATTCTATGATCCTGTATCTCAGGATGATGGTCAGTTGTTAAAGGTGGAGTGCAACCCAGCCCACTAACAAGGTGGCTGTATCTCGAGCATAGATCAGAAACCTCATTGCACTCTAAAAGTCACTCCCTCCCATTTTCCCAGATGCAGAGGGGTAAATCACTGCTTGAGGCTTAGCTGAAGCCAGGCTACTCACAGGGAGGCCGAGGCTGTAGTTACATTCCCTGTGAGTTTACTCAAATTGCTAGTGGATACCCATTATCTAGCAAAACCAGTCGACATTATTAATGCTGAAGTCTATGAGGATGAAAACAGGTATTTGACTGAACTGCAGGGGCAGAGGAGATTAGATTTCCAGCATCCTCCAAAATCGTATCTTGGCTACTCTGAGACAGAGAGATGAATAACCTTATGCACTAGTGCTGTCCCTCTTTGTTATACCGTTAGATAGCACTGCTGTCAGCTGAGCGGGCAGCCTCTGCACAGACACTGAGATAGTAAACAAGGAAAAAAGGTGTGGAGAATGGCTAAAATACAGCAGTTCTTGTACTGAATAATCCGATTGTCATGCTTTCCCAAGTAAGATGAGGCTGCATCATCCCAGAAGGAGGCAAGGGTAAAGAAGTAGGAGAGGCTTGGCAAGAACCACCTATTGAAGAAGCACTTACTGCAGATTTGTAGTTCAATTTATGCATTTGAAAAGTGATGTCCCTTTGATAAGCTGCCTGGGAGTGAAGTAGGATGCTGAGATAGGGCTACCTGGGCTGTGAGCAAAGCCCTGCAGCTGGCCGCCCATCCTGAGCTGGAGGCTGTCATCAGCATCTATAGACAGGTCCCAAATGGGCGTCTGGTGCCAGCATCGCATAGTATGTTCCCCGTCTGGTCTGAAGCCATTTCTCTAACAGTTTGTTCAGTCATCTTCAAGCAGCTGCTTTAAAATTGTTTCAGAAAACCAAAGTAAACACGGCTGCGGAGTGAGCAGTTTCCTTCCCACTGGATGCCGGGGAACACAGGGAGAAAGCGCAGGAGCTGTCTGGATGCCGGCCTCAACTCGGCCCCCAGCCCTGCTGAGCAGCCCTGCTGCATCGCTTTGCAACCCAGAAGCCTGAAAAAAACCTACAGCCAGGCTCCCCAGTTGTGGGATGGATGAAGAATTTCTTTGTCTGCCTAAGACTTGACAGAGTTACAAACCCTAGGGTACATCTCTCTCCGAGCTGATACGGCCGCTATTTGACTTTTTTGGTAAGGGATTATCCATACCGTTAAGCAAAACACACAACAGTCAGCCTACTTATGTCTGATTATAGCTTTGCTTAGACCACCTGAAGCACGCAATAATTGCTCTGAAGTGCACTTCCTGATGAGCCATTTATTGTGTTTCTAAAAAATAAAATGCGAGGGAGAAGAACCAACAACAGAATCCGAGAAAAAAAAATGGACATTGGGATTCATTTTTAATATACACAATTTGCCATTCTAACAGTCAGTGCAAAAGCTCCACTTCCACTGAAAAGCTTTTAAGGCATTTTAGGGCTTTTTTTTTGGTTGAAGTTTGAGTACATTGATTTCTACTTCACAGCTCCTTTTTCAAAAACAAAGGAAAAAATGAAGATACGACATAGACATGCGGTGCTACAACCTTCATTATGACTGTCTCTGTTTTGGCATACAGCTTGATTTATGTGTTATCTTTTCTCATCTGTAGAGTATGTTTTTTCCTCTACACACACATTCATATTAGAGAAAACAGAAGGATGAAGTATGGTTTAGTGAGGCAGGATGTTAAGGCACAGTAAACACTAAAAAAAAATAAAGAAAAGGAAAGGACTTAGCAGAATAAAAGTCAGAAAGGGTTTTTTTTTTTGTCTTTGGTGACAATAAAGGGTTTGACATATGGCCTCTATCCATGGGAACAAAAATACTCAGCCTGAAAAATCCCAAGGAGCTCTGTGTGACCAATTTCAAGGCAGATGAAAACAAAATCTTCCAGAAAATGAGCAAATGAGCTGTTTGCAGAGTAACAAAATGCCTACAGTACTAACGTGCATTGCGAAATCACTGGCTGTGACTGATCAGAGTTCATTAAAAATAAATCTTGGCCCAGCAGTTTTAATAGACAGAATGAGCAATAAAGGCAGTAATGATTCGCTTTTTCGCAGGCAGAAAACTCTCTGATTTTGCATTTTTCACTTAGCCAAAGGATTTCTACTGAATAAAACCGATTCTGGCATCTGATGTTCAAATGCAGATCTCGTCTTTCTGGGGGCGAAGAGAAGATGGGAGACAGCAGCTTTGTCAATCTTTCAAATCCTTTAAAATTTAACTTTTCCTAGAATTTATTTGGCATTTAAGACTTTGGGGGGGGGGGAATCAAAGTCACATTTTCTGTTCTGTCTGATGAGGAAAGGTTGAGAACACGGGGGTAATAGAGGGCTTTGCTTGCCCTCAATGAGGACAGCTCTACCTGTCAGCTGAAGGATTGCTCACATGGAGCTCAATGTTACCCTGGCTAGAAAATTCACTGTAGAGACCAAAGGCAAAGCAGTTTTGGAAACACAGATACTGTAATGGCATCGTATATGCACCTCAGGAAGGAATGGATTAATGACCTGGCCTGGAAATACTGTCTGCATTTGACTCTGCTCCATCAGATGTGAAGGCTCAGGAAGTATGATGGAAAAAGCATAAGAACTACCAGCTCTGTGCTACTCAGAGGTGCTAATGCTGCCCCAGAAGTCGGCTGCTGAAGTGTGCAAACGTCCAGCTGCAATGAGGCTGCACTTAGCAATGCTAGGCACAGCCTCAACACCCACACTGGTGCCACGGGCCTAATCTGACACCTACACCCAAAATCCAGTCAAAGTTTGCTGCTTTCTGGTTTGGGAAAAAGGGACTAAATGTCGTGTAGGCACAGCACAGGGGTGAGATGGTCGCATGCTTCCTCTGCATTTTCGCTGTTATTTTTATACTCCTCCTCATACAAGAGCAACAGCAGATGGACAGACACAGTCCCAGAACACAGTAACATGTCTGCATATTATTTATGGCACACACAATGCAAAACAAATACGTCATCTATTAATGCCTGAGCTTCTCTGGCACTGGGATACAGAGATCAGTGAGAGTGGGTGGACCTCACTGGTATGACAAAACTTCAGTTACAGAAAGGCTGTCCAGAAAGCAATAAGCAAGAAGGGGAATGAACATGGTTGGGATTGTTGTTTCACTCGGTGACATCCCTCCCCTCTTCCTTCCTTTCCTGCCATCTTCCTTCTGCTTTGTTGTCTTCACATAGTCCCAATACTGGTTGCACCCTTGAGGAGCAGCAATCCCTATTACAGGTCTTCTGACCCTGCAGACATTTCATAGCCCAGGAAGTCAGCTTTGGAGGATTTGCTGCTCATGGCAGCAAACACTGATCAGTAAAATTGCCAACAGCAGCAAGCTTCAGCATTTGCAATCTGATCTAGGTGGAGCAGGGGAGTTGGATGAATGATCTCTAGAGGCCCCTTCCAACTTCTACCATTCTGTGATTCTGTGATTAAACTAAGGATACAGAACATGCTGAATATCTGCACAGCAAAAGAGGTCTGCAAAACCCTCCTGGACACATTCCTGTGTGACCTGATCTTGGTGGACCTGCTTCTGCAGGGGAGTTGGTCTAGATGATCTCTAAAGTTCCCTCTCAACCTCTACCATTCTATGATTCTATGATTCTAGGACTGCTCTAAGCAAAGATCACACGAACTTCAGACAACCTGTATCAGGCAATTACCATTTTTAGTGAAGCTAGTGGCAAATTCACTGGGGATTCAAAGAGGCAAAGGAGTAGTTATCCTGGTCTGAAGCTCAGCAGAGTGTCTGGAAAGCCACACACTGTCTTCAGTGTGCTTTGGATCATATCTGTAAGTGGAGAGGAGTTGGCACAGACTGCTCTGTGGACCTTGATTTGGGGGAAATCTCTCTTTTAAAACAAAACATATGCATGTGCAAACTCATCGTGCATGTGCGAGAGCAAAATAATACCTGAAGGGTATCAGGAAAGACACTCAGTAGAATAAATGGTTTAAATAAAGTAACAATGTTTACTTTTCCTTTGCTGCAGCAGAACACAGAGCACCTTCATCAAAGGTCCTCAAGGTTAAATAAACTGTACTTAGTCAAATACCTTACAGTTAAAGCCAGAGTTGCTCCTGCGCATGAGATCAGGTCTTTGTTACTCCACTAAGCACAACTGGTGCAGCTTATTTCTTTGCACCTTGTATCTCAAATTAAAATGGCAAGTAAACAAAAGGCTAAAGAACGACTGACACGTGTCAGCAGACATGTTTGTATCTTCTGATGATCTTTCATCATTAGAGTTTCTCATGTACAAGGTATTGGGCAAGAACTGATCCTACAAGCTGCCAATGCATGCCCAGAAGGATATATCACACACGTATTTTCAGGACTTGTCTTTTGAAACTTGATTTTGTTTATTATTTTCATTCATTTTCTCATAAGTAGCAACACGATGACTAATAAATGAGGTTATGTCTTGTAGATTTTATAGCAACAGCCTGCTGCAATAATTTTTGTCCTTTAAGCTAACCAGGAAAGGGTTTTTTTTTGTCTGCAATTCCTTTAGCCATACAGGCTACTCCCTAAAATGTTCCCCCTCATTTTGATTTGATGAAGATCCATGTTTATCCATCTTACAGGCCTTAGCTGACAGTCCTGGTTTATCAAATCAAAGGAAGATTGTGGGGAGGGAAGAGGAGCACCACTGTGTTTTTCCACCCAGTCTCTTACAGTACACATGCTACCCTGCAATGTTTGCTGACAGATGTTCAAGGCTTGGGGAAAAAAAGTGCTTTCAGCTGATGGCCATACCATGTTCCTGAGTTCCAGGAAATCCAGGTTCCTGAGTTCATGAGGACAAAGAAATGGCAGGAGGAAAACAGATGAACTTGGTAATGAGGGAGAAGAACAAAATGACAAAATAAAACCTTGGCACTGACAGAGATGACAGATATAACATCTCCTGGGCAGCAAGGAAGGAAAAAAAAATAGAACTAGTTGTAAAAGAGCTGGAGCAGTGACCTTCAAATGGCTGCATGTGTCTGAAGTTAAACCACCATGGAGATCCAAACTTCTCACCAGGTCTTCTTGGACATTTATTACCACAGACACACTTTAACAGTGTTTGGGAGCAGCTGAGGATGGAAATCTCTTGTAAGGGCACTGAGAGGGCATCTGTGAGACACAGGCCATGTCGGTGGAAGATGGGGATCTCTGCTTTTGTGGAGCCTATAAAGTTGTTTGAGCAGAAAGTGTCCAAGGAGTCCGAGTGATTCTAGTAAGAGGTTTCTCATTAGATGATCCAATTTGCCAGTCCTGACTGTAGTTTGGAGCATAATCCTGTCCTAGGTGTCAGAAACTTAGTGTGCAAGGCCCAGATCATCATAGATGAACTTGTTGGCATGGGCAAAATCACCAAGGTATTTCAGTCCTGCTGATGCCAGTGGGAATTAAGCAAGCAATAAGTTTGAACATGAGTCACTACATGAACTAGGCCCATCAGCAGCCTTCAGTTGTCCTGCTTTGCCTTTCCTTCTTTTGCCTCATTTTGACAGCTCAGATATCTACTAAACAGCGTGGGAGTACTTGTTTACTCACTGTGAATGTTGCAATGATTTGCATGGCAGCATTAAAAAGGAAAATGGAATCAAAGCCTTAGTAACTTACCACCATGCAGCATTCATTTTTGTCAAGTTGCATCTGTACCTCAAAATGTTGTATGAGCAGCAGATTGATGAAGATATGAACTTCAATACAAAAGTAACAGGCAACGTCACCTTTCAAGGTGTGAGCTTGGGTGTTTTTTTTTCTACGTGCAACACTTACAAATAACGTCCCCTAAAGACAAGCAAATGTTAGATATTTTCCTTTTCTACTGATGAATCATCTGGCCATTTGGATAGACTGAACTAATGGCAATTCCAGTAGCCTCTGGCCCGTGTACCAGAAAGAAAAAGTGGATAACATGGACTAGATGATCTCTAAAGGTCCCTTCCAATCCCTACCATTCTACGAGGGAGAGTGTATCACACGTGTGTGCCTCCATCCCTCCCTCCACAGATACATTCAGTTTTGACATATTAAGCACTACTAGACAGGAGAGAAAAAATCTAGACAAGGAACTATTCATCCCATTGTCTCTGGCCTTGGAGGTAATTGTGATGAATGGTGCTAGAAAAGTTTTTTAGTTTTATGGAAGCACTTTGGCTCTACTTCTTTGGGGTTTTTTTCTTTTAATTGTAAAGGCAACAATATTTTCTCAGAGTGTACTGGAGGAAGAATGCCTCAAAATGGAAAAAATAAGTACAATTTCCATGATTTATGCCATTTACTCTGCAAATATAATACGCAGAGCAGAAATTTGGCAGGTGTTAATCAGTATATTTTTCTTCGCACCAGTAGAGCTGCTTCAGCTTATACCAGCTGAGAATTTGGCTCTGCGTATTAAATAAAAAAGTGGATCTGGCTTCCTGATCTTTTGTAGTAGACACACAAAACTGTTCGTTATTAAGCTGTGGGCTTGAAAAGCAATCTCACTTCTCAGTATTGGCAGCAGGCTGGAGAAATGGGGACATTGTGTGCTGAGCTCCTGGGTAGAAGAAATGTTTTCTTTCAAACCATAACGACCTTTTTGGCCATCTGAAGGAATATGTTCAAGCTTCTTTGGCAAGCAAAGGTGGAAAACTAGCCAGTTACTACATGAAGGCTTTGAAGATGGAGGGAATAATAAAAGTGTGTGTGTGGGGAAATTGAAGAGGAAAATCTTTTTTGTTCCCAGATGGGTAGCTAAGGGGTAACCATTCACCTTTCTGCTTTGGAAGCAGAAACACAAATTGACCTGGTACATCAAAATAACGATTTTTTTTGACTGTGCTGTACATCAGATGATGTGTCTGAATTTTAGATGACCACCAGGTTTTATAATAGTCCCAGTTAGCTCCCAAGAACAGCTTCGGGTGGCATCTCTGATCTGTAAACAGCTCTAGACTGAGTTCTGTGGAAGATGGTATACACTGTAATAAGGGAAATCAATGGAAACCCTCTCTGATGATCCCGACAATGTGGGGAAGAGAGAGGACATAATTTTGGGGAAGAAATTGGAGATTCATGAGGGAAAACAGGAACATTCTTTTGACATACATGATACAGATGCAGATGTGTATTAGTAAGAGAAATTGTGATTTGCAAACGGATGCTGTCAGAAAACAAGTAGTGAAAAAGTAGAAGATGGAAAGAAACTGGGGATTTATGGAAATATATGTGCCCTGTTTATTTTTTTCCTGAGCCTTAGATAAACTTCATTTAATCGAGGTGATGGCTCAGGATATACGCAGAGCAGTGCTGGCTCCTGTGCACTGAAACCTGAAACAAGATAACGTGAAGCTCCTGTGAGAATTTAAAGTCACATGAAAGTGGGTTTTATATAACAAAGTTTAGGGGAAAGGATATGAGAGCTTGAAGGGTTTGAATGTCAAAGTCTGGTGTCCACTGACTGAATGCTTAGATGTCACAATTGTTTGTTTTGGAAGGGTTACACTTTTGAGTATACAGAACACACTATTTTAAAGATTAGATATCTCCTTAATAAGAAATATTTTCTTACCCCAGAATTTTATTATATCAGAGTGATCTTTAATTTGTGTTTTCTCTTATTCGAGTTTGACCTGAACTCCTAAATAGGTCTATTATGTCCAGTGACCTCATTCTTACCAGGTTTTACAGGTCAGTGCTGAATTAAGCAGCCAGCTTCCTGCTAATTAATCCTATTTAGTTAAAGAACTGTTAGACTGCATTATCTTATCTCTGGTAAAAGGAAGTTTTTACAGGATTGACACCAGATTACTGTTATGAATGACAAGCCCCCCATCCAACTTTGACATACAGTACATGTGCAGAAAGCTAGGAGAGCAGAAAAAGAGGTCAGCACACAAATGCTGTCTTGTTCTTCAGTGTTTCCCCATGACATGAATGACCAGAGTTATTTCAGCACCCAGGTGGCTTTGAAATTGCACAACTCCTAAATCTTCCTGCCTGGCAAGGCATTGCATTTTGGTATGGCAGAGTCCAGGCGACTTTTCAGGAACCCAAGCCCCCATTTGGTGTGACTGCAGGTGGGAAAGACAGTGCAGTTTGTTTTACTCCAGAATAAGAGTGGTCCAAAAGAATTGAAAGACATTATGTGGCAGGAAGCCTCTACGGAAAAATAGCTGATACTGAGACTTCACAGCTTACTAAAAATCTGAGGCCCCAGAGGGACCTTTGCTATGTCACATTTTGAAATCTATGAGTAATGTTAAATTATAATGGATAGTGAGAACTTGTGGAAAATACCTGTGAGTACATAAAGGGCAGGGCATTCAATAACTGTAAACCAGATAGCAGAAATGCGACCTGATCTAGGTGGACCTGTTTCTGCAGGGGGGTTGAACTAGATGATCTCTAAAGGTCCCTTCCAATCCCTACCATTCTGTGATTCTATGATTCTATGAAACGTATTTGGTGTTTCTAGTCTGTGTTGGGAGAGCTATATAAGCACCAATATGTTTATAGATGATTCTCTTTTGGATTTTTTTCCCCCTTTTTCTTTTTGCCTTCAACTGCTCACCACTATTATTCCTTTCATTGTTTTATTGATTGGTCTGGAGTGAAGTGGACAAAGTCAGCAACAGGTACAGTTCACCCAGCCAACAGGCATTTCTTGGGAGCAGGGCAGGGAAGAAGAGGAGTAAGGAGAAGAATATGTTTATAAACCTCATTTTTAGTGATATTTATGTATTACATGAAATTTACAGATCTTTGTCTACAAAAATACATATTTAATAGGACAACCATTGGCATGGGGGAACAAGATTAGCTGTTCTGGGGACTGTTGAACAATGGATGTATTTTTGTCTGAGTTGCTTGAAATAATGTAGCCTATGGCTCCTATGTCACCTCATCCAGTATGCTTTCCTGCCAGGAACTGTTAGTGCCCTGGCACCAGCAGCATCTGCATGCCCCAGCTGAAGTACCTGACTTCAAATAAAGGTTGGGCAGATATTGCTGCATTTGTACTATTGGAGGTGAGTAGGAAGTTTAGTTTTAACACTATGGGCACCTCAGCCACCAAAAGAAGATATATGTCAGCTGGAAAGAGGAGCAAAAGGGGCAATTTTTAAGTAAGAAGGTCTAAGTTAGGACATCGATTCTACTAAAAAATGTTTCTAACAGCTGAACATCTCCTCTAAAGGACTGGTGCCTGCTGGAAAGTGACCAGGAGCTCCAAGCACATGCCAGGCCTGGTTCTCAGGCAGGTATAATTAAAAACAAAGGCAATGAAGAGCTTTTTAACTGGGATGGCAGCAGGCTGACTATACTGTAGCAATTCTTTTCATGTGAAGAAAAGCTGCAGATACTTGAATGCAAAAGAACCCATTAAATTATACATGCCTTGTGATGAATTCCTAATGTATTCTAAAGTGCCCCAAACTAGTTTAGACAGATTCTTTTTAACAACACAAGAGACATGTGAATTAAATCTCCTGCACTAAATTTGCATTGAAAGACCATAGAAATACCCATTTCTTTACACAAGAATAAAAATACATGCACAAGAAAAAGATGATGGATAAAGGGGGCTTAGGAACAGCTTCTACTGCTGTGTGACTGTATCTTGTCTGGCCTGTGTCTGATCACTGCAAACGTCTTCCTTATTAGTAGGCACAGAAAGCTTACAAACTGAACTTAAATGTATGGCATTTGCTTAGTGATAGAGGGGAGGAATCCCATAGGTTTTGGAAAAAGTAAAAATAGTTTGAGAAGCAAACTATTTCTGTGTTAAAAATGATACATTTTGGAAAGAAGAACATATTTTGTTTTTATTCTTCAACTTTGCTTTCTTCCTCTTGGATGTTTGCTTGGAGATCTCTCATTTCTTAACTAACTTTTTAGCCAAAAATGCTCACTTTTAGAAAAGGTATTTTGCAAAAGGAAGTAAACCAAGAGGAAACTAGATCTTTGAAATTTCACCTGCATCCTTTCTATGTGGTTGTATTCAATCACTTCTGCCATTGTGGACTGTGCCTTGGCTGTGCTGCACAGTATGATACAGCCCAACACATGCATAGTACAACAACTTTGAGATCAGCTAAGTATGTACACTACAGGCTTTCATCACGTGCAGTTAAAGCACCAACCTATTCAGTTCTAAAATAAGTACCTAGGTGTTTTTTCACGCTTCTATATCCTAAGCTGACCTGTGAAAAGCAAAGGAGTCAGATCTGTGCTGTGTGTCTCCCTGCAGCACAGACGTACTGAACAGCTTATCCTGGAACTCAAGTACTTGCAAATGACACATAAACCTCTAACTAAGCCTTAAACCAACTGACTTCATATCTACTGACATGGTTATTTTTAATTCTCTGCCTCATTTTGCACACCAGCAATAATCTCATGCCTGGCAAATTGGGATGATCTGGCTTAAAAGTTCAGCTGCAGTCATGTTAAAAAGACCAGAGGAAATTGATAGCTCATCTCTGGAAAATGCAGCCCTTTGGAACAATGCCAGAACTTCTTAAAAACAAATCAGCTCAGGATTACAGTTTATTAGAGGCAAAATGGCGAAATCATTTCCAGGCTCTTTGTTTGACTGGCTACTTCTCCCTGCCATTGCTAGCAGAGAGCAGTTTTGCTCATCCCCAGTTCTGTGCAGTCACCAGGTGTGGTGTTTTGAAGGGCATGGGATAATCCTGTGCTTTTAGTACGTGAGCATATAAGCAATCAGAGGCCACAACCATTAGAGTAGCTGCTGGAAGTGCTGCGAGAAGCCTTCTGGCACTTCTCTCCCAGTCCCCGGCACATCGCCCATGGGAGAGAAAACGTAGGAGGAGGCAGCCAGAGACTAAAAGCTGGCTGAGCTGTTGCAGCCGCCGTCAAAGCAGAAACAGCCTTGGCATTTTCTTCAGTTAGATCTGGGTTTCCTCTGTTCCTGGAGACTGCCTCTTTGGTCAGCCTGCTCTCCAAAGCCTCAGGGCTGCTTCCTCTGCCTGCCTGCTCGCCTGCTCACCTGCTCGGCTGCCTTGTGTTGGGCTTTTTGTTTGACTTGCCATAAGATCAATGGGGAAGTGATGGGTGATAACTGCCCCTGCCTCTTCGTGGGGTTGGCACAGCAGGGTCAGGGCTTATTTGGTCACTGGACACATCAAAGCTGATTGTGGTTTGTAATAAAATGCTAAGCTCCTGTAAGACTGAAATTTAGGTGAGGCTGGATATAAGGAGAAATTTCTTTGCTGAAATGGTTTTCAGGCTTCGGAATGGGCTGCCCAGGGAGGTGCTGGAGTCATCGTCCCTGGAGGGGTTTGGATGTTACTCTTAGAGAAATGGTCTAGTGGTTGACAGGGCTGGGAGAAAGGCTGGACTCAATGATCTTAAAGGTCTCTTCCAGCCCAAATGATTCTTTGATTCTAAAGTAGTGAATGATGAAAAGCTGCACGCTTCAGTTAACAGGAAAATGAAGTCACCTTGCCTGCAGGGGATCAGCTGCTTTTAAAATGGTACTGGTTCACTTACATAGGTGATATAATTTAAGACAGATGCTGAAATGATGTGTGGAAGAAAAACATTCATTGGACATTGGATTATGTGGTGGGTACTTGCAATACTTGAAAGATAGAAATGTATTTCTGGCTTCAAGTGGGCACATGATGTGATATAATCATCAAAAAAGGTATAATACATCACTCCTTCCTTGCTGTGGAATACTGTGTTGTATGGCTGGTGGAGTAATACCTAGCACCAGAAGCTTTTTCACAAGAAGATCTTCATCAGTGGGCCAGTCAGAGACACCGAGTTCCTATCCAAAAGACATCCTGGGATGATTGAGAAGAGACTGATTGGAAACACAGGGCTTCTACCCACCAGATATCCTGGGACAACTGGGAAAAGATTAATGGGAAAGTAACCCTCTTGAACAGAGGACTTCTGTGCACTACATCAAGGAATAGTCCAGTTTGTTTGTGGGGCCTTCTGTGTAAAAGCACAGATTGTCTCTTCATAAAATTCTGTATAACTTAAGCCAAAATTCTTCCTCTGTTATTCTAGTAGGGATGATAGTAGCATTTGGCATGTGGAATATAAATCTTTCTTTGAAGCTCTGCGTTAGTACAACAGGTCTCCTGGACAAAGCATTATTTGGAGTTCAGTGGCAAATGAAGCAAATGTTACACTGATAAATAAGAACTCTGGGGGTTAATTTCAAAAAGCAAGAAAAGGAACTGATAATATTAGTGTGTCACTCACTTACCAGGTCGCCTCATAGGACTGCGATCACCATTTGCACTTTCAGATATCCAGTAATACAACCACAATGAAATTTCCCAATGTTTGGGGAAAACTCGAGGAGGAGATGGAGTCCAAATGTGGACTGGGAATGAGCTGAGGCTGTTACTCAGGATAAGATTAGGTTTGTGTATGAGTAGGAGGCAAGCTCAGGGTTCTATTTCAAAAGGATGACATTTCACAAACTCTTCTCTGTTGTTTCAGATTTCCACTGTGATGGGGAACATTTAAACATCAGAGCTGGAAAGAAAGGCTCCATTCCCAGTTCAGCTCCTTCCTACAATCCCAGCGGTGGGCTGAGGTTCCTTCTCCTTTTTCTTTAGAAAAGTCCACCCAAAACTTTGCATACCCAAGGAGCCTGTCCAGGCATAAGTGAGGGCTAAAAGGGCCATGTAGTACTATGGCTAAGAGAGCATTTTTGCGCTCAGACTTCTAGCATCTTCCCCTTTAGCCTTGTGAAGGCTTCACAGTAAAAAGGAACAGAAATGCGACAGTTGGCCTTATTTCAGTGTTAATGTTATTCGTGCCTTACTATTTTTATCTGTGCACAAAGCCAGCTTAAGGTTCAGAGCTCAGCTGGGCTACTGCTGAGCTCAGCAGGACTGAAGAGCTGAAGCTTTTGCTCTGAAGAAGAGGCTGCTTCTGCCTCTTGAGAAGGGGGGCAGCATCTGAGCTCCAAATTGGGTGGGAACTGAGAGCAGGAGCTTGTCTGCCACTTCCTTAGTCAGAAAAAAGCTCTGGCATCCTAGATCTTTCTGATTTCTGAGGTCTTTAAGAGTCCCATGCCACAGTGACAGCTCAGTGAAGACTGCTGTGCTCTGGCAACTGCTCCTCAGGGAAGGAACAACTCTTCTTCCTGTGCAGTAAGAGTTTGTGTCCCTATTCCCTCTCTGAGCTAAAACTAGGTTACCTTTGCTACTGTGCAACTGCCCATCCCTCCCAGCAGTAGACATGGCAATGCTGAGGTGATGCTCAGCAAGAGCTGAAGCCCCAGACTCCCTGTCTGGCCTTGCACAGAGGTTAGTGGTAACCTGCAGCTGTGAGAGGTGATGGATGGTCCTTGATGCATTTGGCTCGGTTTGAGATGCCGCAGGGTCTTAGCGAGAGCAGTGGCAACACAGCTTGGAGTCTTCTCCTCATCAGAAGTGACTCTCTGCCCTTCTCAGCAGGGCATACTGCTGCATAATAACCCCCTTCAGGTACCGTTTTTTTCCCATTGTTGTGTTCCTGGAGGAAAAGTCTTGCATGGGGAAAAAAATGCCACACTTTTTTTTGCACTCATGACACGCTCTCTCTTGAAAAAAAAAAAAATAATGTTTTTCAAAATATCCTACTTCTGCTTTGAAATGTAGTTGATATCACCTAGTTCCTTTTTTGTCCATCCTCCAACTCAACGCTCTGCTCTGGCATTATTTTGCTCTTTAAATCTGGTATACTAAAGCAGGGTATGGGTTGGATGGTGTGAAGTAGGGTTTCCCATGCAGGCAGGAAAAGGAGACCCATGAAAGCAAATGTGTTGTGGGTGGGTGTTTTGGCAAAGTCCATCACTGCACTCTTGTTTGTGTCAGCAGCATAGCTATGAACAGGTCCTTGCTCCAGCTGCCACTATTGGCACATGGACAGCTGGAAATGGGCTGCGATGGGGAAAAAAATAAAGGATTGAGGAAACAAATAAGAAAGGCATGATTCTTACTTTTTTGGATGACAATTTGGTTGCAGATTGAGAAACATCCAAAGCCGATTAGGAATACATCTCTCTTAATTTCTTGCAGTTTTGGAAATGCCAAGGAAGCACCAGGATTCAGGTGGGAGAGCAGTGCATGTTAGTTCAGCGTGGTGGCATCCCACAGGCACCGGAAAAATTTTTACTACTAAGATTTCTGGCACAAACTGTGATTTTCAAATGGTGGCATACTGAGGCCAAGAGCAACGCCTCTTGTCTCTCTTAATATGCACCAATGGACTTCCTTCTCTTCGCTTCTTTGAAATTGGGCTCTCACATCATTTTGGTCCATTGCTGCATGATATTTTGATTGTGTCTCTACCTGCACAGCCTTAAAATGCAAAGTTCTGTTCTTTAATCTGCAAGGTACTTTGATTCTTTCCCTATATAAGGCCCTACATAACTCTAGAAGACCCAAATCTACTCTAGGATGTTTAATAGTTATGTATTAGTTAGTGCTGTACATGCAGCTGTAAATGAACTCATTTTGCCTCCCTGGGAGCAGCCAAAAATAGGTAACCTTCTTTCCCAGCAACCTCCTATCTTCAATAGTCTTGGGTGAGATGCAGAGGACTAGGGGATACCAGCTGAGGAATTCAGATTGTGCCTCTGCCAAGACATTTCTAGGTATTACTTCAAGAAATAGTTTTGGATAGGAGAAACATCAAATGTGTATCTTTCACCTTTTGATAGCTGCTAAGAGTTGCATGCTGGTAATATACATCTCCTTTCAGCACACAGCACCTAAATCCAGCGCAAACTCAACTCTTCTGTGCAAACATGTCCTCTGGCCAGGAACCTTATGCACATTTTTAACAGTGAGGGTAACTAGGTGAAGGAACAAAGTTTCTGTGTAATCCAGGTAATTTCCAACATTTATAGACTTTAATCAAGACTGAAAGATGCTCTGACTCCATCAAGAGTCATAGTGTTGATAGAGAAAGCATTTTGTAAAATGACTTTTATCTTGTCAAATGTGAAACAAATGATAGCTTTGAATCTGTTAAACTAATTCCACTTGAGTGAACAGTAACCCACTTTCTCCTGTTAGTTCACATTGCGTATTTTCACGCTGTGGTTTGCTGTTCCAAAAGCAGGACAGCTTGTTTAAATCTGAAATGATGACTTTCTCCAGCTCTCCTGAATAAAAGGCAGAAGGCTGAAATCCACTGGAATATTCCCACATGAGCTTAATGTATTGTAGGATAAACAAAACTTGGAAAAGTAAAATCGGCGTAAAAATCTATTGGTGGTGAGGAGCTGGGATTGCATGAGTGCATGAGTCATGAAACATTGGGGGTTTGGTTTTTCCTCTATGTAGAAAGACTGAGGCTTTAAACTTGACTACGTACGAACCGAAAAATGTCTCCCACACCCAAGTCCAGACCCAGCTCTGAAAAATCCTGCTGAGGAGGGGATTGTAACACTCCTTCCTGGGGCTAAATGCTGGTGGGTTTCTCTAATCAAAGATATTGCTATTTACTGATAAATTTAGGCTACAAATTCCCTAGATGAGGCATGGATGTGTCTTTTGATAGATGAACTGTTTGGTGCCCTGATCTCTGATTTGGCCTGTGGTTGTTGCAGCAACACACATATTGGATGTTACTATTTCATTTCACACACTTTTTTTTTTCGGCAGAATTGCAAAAAGCTATTGGCAGGCTCATCAGAAAATTCTGATAATTTGGCCTACTTTAAACTGTACCTTTTCAAGACAACACAGCATTCAGTCCAAACATTGACATCTTTCCCAGGGTGAGTAAAACATCTTTCCAGTAAAAACTGGCAGAAGGAAAATAAAACTAATAGAACAGTAGTACTTTGAAAGCACAAAGTTTTTCTTTTATTTAGGTGTGGAAGATCAGTTTCTAGATACCTGTGATCTTGATTTTCATTTTTTTTTTTTATTCAAAGAACCTTAGTGTTGACTATTCCAGCAGTCAATGCTAATTCCAATACTAATTCCTAGTAAGGACTTTTATATCACAAAATATAAGGATTTCTTACTGTGCCAAGCAAGGAAATAAACTTTGGAAACACATCAGTGTGAACTACAGAATATCAGGGTACGAGAAGACCATTGGTGCAGGACAAGGTCTTTGAAAAAAGTTTGAAAATCAGGCTTGAGCATTCTTGTGAGAAAACCAAAACCAAAACAAAACCCCCAAAAGCCAATAAAATCATCCTTTGAGCTCTGCTTCCACACCCAAGCTCCAACTTTGCCTGGTTTAGTTCTAAGAAAAGATAGAATCATAGACTAGTTTCAGCTGGGAGAGATCTTTAAGATCGAGTCCAAGCCCTGTCCTAGACCTATATGAATGAATGAATCAAGATTTGGAAAGGATCACAAGTATGTCTGATATAGACAAGTTCCTACACTTCATTTGGAAGGTAGAGGGGTTTTTTTTGTGCTACTGTCAATAGCAGTACTAGTCATTTTGGTACTCAAATTTACTTCCAGCAAGTCTCAATTTACAGTGGGCTGTTTTCATGACACTCAGGTTTTGGGCTGTGCATGTGTATGTATGTGCATGCAAGGGTGAGGCTGGGCTGTGTTTGGACCTGTATCAGTTCGCAGCATTCCCCATTCAAGTCCAGAATTCTCTGAAGTTCTGTTCTGTTGGCTGATGCCTTCTTAGCATCTCCTGCTCCTTGGTCTGGGGTAGAGCCCCACAGAGAAGAGCTGTAACGCAGTCAGAGCTGTGTGGGAGATAGAACTGGGCCTGAAGCTGCTCAGAGCAGCTCTGCGTCAGGTGATGGGGAGGGAAGGAGAAGTGTCCGAATTCTCCACAATTTGCATCTGAAGATTAGCTAACACAGTCATGTGCTACCTGAGCGGAGAACAGCTAGGGATGTTCTTCAGACATATAGCTGCCGTTTCCAGCAAGATAATGAGATGTAGCTACACAATTATAAAGCATTATGGATAATTATAATAATATAAAGAAGTCTTCCAGAGTTTGCTACCCAGCAATGTCTTTCTAGCAGGCAGATAACAAAAAAGTAAGATCTCACTCTTAATGCTTTAGTTGACCTTGGACTCAAGATAGGCTTGGGACAGAGATGCTGAGTCATTATTAAGCATAGCTGGAGAGAGAAGCTGTGTCAGAGCTGTGAGGATCCAGGGCTGAAGTCCTCCTGTGCAGCTGCCACTGCTCTCAGTGCAGCCCTGAGCTGCCCTTGCCTGGCCTGTTCCTCCACACTCGATACACGGCGAAATGGAAAATGATGCCTCTTGATGCCCACCTTGTTACAGCCTATTGCTTTCTTGTTATATTGAACATCTATTTTAATTTTTAACGTTTTCAGGAGGAAATGGGAAAAACACTGTGACAGTACCTGCCACTTTTCTCTCTATTTTGAATAAGTGCCCCTAACAGAAGGGTTAGAAAGAAGTGAAAGAGAGGAGGAATGGTATTACTAAACTTTTCACAAGACAACTTTGGAAAACAAATGTGCTTTATCTTTTCTTCCAGACTTCTTCTGAAGGAGGTTTTTAGACTTTCTAGACCCTTTCTAGACTTCTTTGTTTCTGATATATCAATCTGAGATGGCAAGCTAAAGTTTTTAATATGTAGTGAGGTGAGCAGTATTGATGTTTAGTATGTTTTCAACAAAAACAAACAGCTCTGGCTGAGTCAACACTACCCGTTGGACTGAAGTAGTGTTGCTGCTTAGAAGTGAATCATCTGATTATAGGTACCACACATTGGCTGTGGTGGCAGAGCAGCTGTGGTATACAAATCTGATTCCTCTCAGAAAAAAAAATACACTGGAAATTTTGCTCATGCTGGGCACTAGATGGGCATCAATTCCTAGCATAGGTACAGCCAAAGTGTTATAGCTCTTGCTTTTTTTTTTTTTTTCTGATAAGAGAGCATGTTTGTGTTTTAGGCACCATGTCATGGGCAGAAGAGAGGCAAAACGAGGTTATAGTCCAGGTACATGTAGTTCAGTCATGAAAATACCAACAGTTCTTAAGTTCAGTCAAATTCACCCCGAGCATGCTCCCTGCTATGCAGGTGAGCTGAATGAACAGCTCACACAGAGGACTTTATTAGACAACTACATTCAAATGCATACAGAAACACATTTATTGCTATTAATCTTAATTTGTTCTAGAGCAGGACTGAGAGTGTGGGTGAGGTGAAGGGACTAATTGAACAATATTGTGAGAACATACAGAAAGACACAATTCATGTTGCACGCCTTGCATTCCTATTAGTTGTTTGGTCGGTACCAAAAACTTATGTGAGTAATACGATCAGAATTCTGNTGCTTAAGCTGGGCACCAGATGGGCATCAATTCCTAGCATAGGTACAGCCAAAGGTGTTATAGCTTTTCCTTTTTTTTTTTTTTCTGATAAGAGAGCATGTTTGTGTTTTAGGCACCATGTCATGGGCAGAAGAGAGGCAAAACGAGGTTATAGTCCAGGTACATGTAGTTCAGTCATGAAAATACCAACAGTTCTTAAGTTCAGTCAAATTCACCCCGAGCATGCTCCCTGCTATGCAGGTGAGCTGAATGAACAGCTCACACAGAGGACTTTTATAAGACAACTACATTCAAATGCATACAGAAACACATTTATTGCTATTAATCTTAATTTGTTCTAGAGCAGGACTGAGAGTGTGGGTGAGGTGAAGGGACTAATTGAACAATATTGTGAGAACATACAGAAAGACACAATTCATGTTGCACGCCTTGCATTCCTATTAGTTGTTTGGTCGGTACCAAAAACTTATGTGAGTAATACGATCAGAATTCTGTCAGCGAATTACTGCTCACGTTGACAAGTTAAAAAAATCCAACATTTCTTTTCCTTCAAAAAATGTGTTTGTTGTTAAAAGGGGACAGAGGATGTTCATGAGCTGAATTAATGCTTTTATTAGAATCATAGAATGGTAGGGTTGGAAGGGACCTTTAGAGATCACCTAGTCCAACCCCCCTGCAGAAGCAGGTTCACCTAGATCAGGTTGCATAGGAACGTCTCCAAGACGGTCTTCAAGACCTCCAAGGAAGGAGACTCCACAACCCCTCTGGGCAGCCTGTGCCAGGGATCCCTCACCTCAAGAGTGAAATATTTTTTTCTTATATTTAAATTGAACTTTTTGCATTAAAGCTTCGTCCCATTATCCCTTGT
>WBNH01003880.1:0-72037 GCA_013401255.1 Urocolius indicus
ATGGGCCTAAACCATGACACCATGTCACATTCATAAAATGCAAAGCTTTAGGTACAGATGAAGGTTGGTTCTGAGTGTTTCAGCGTTTCCTCTCTCTGAAGTAAAATAAGTTTTCTTATGGCTAACCTTTCAGGGATAGTTTTTGCCATTATGACTGTATAACAGTGTTTAGAAATAATTTCAAAAGTCTTTGGTTATTCATGTGTCATGGTTTTGCCTGGGCCAGGTTTTTTGGTAGCAGGGGGGCCTACAGGGGTGGCTTGTTTAAGCAAAAAGAGTTGCCAGAAGCTTCTCCTGTAGGGCCAGTCAATTCTAAGCTGGACCCTGCACCTGACCCAGGCCTGGCCAATTAGTGATGGAGGTTATGCCTCTGTGAGTAACGTATTGGAGAAGGGGAAGAAGTTGTTGTGCAGTTGCTGAACTGCAGCAGCAACAGGCAGAATGTGAAAACATCTCCACAGACACCAGGGTCAGTGAAGAAGGAGGGGGAGGAGGGTGCTTAGGCACTGAAAAGGCTCCCTTGGGATAGTGAAGCAGGTTGTTCCCTTGCAGTCCATAGAGGCCATGAGGAGCATACCCACTCGCAGCAGCCCGTGGGGGAGGTGCTCACACTGGAGCAGGTTTGCTGTCAGGACTTGTGATCCCGTGAGGGGACCCAGGCTGGAGCAGCCTGTCCCTGAAGGACTGTCTCTCCCGGTGGATGACCCACGCTGGGCAGCGTGTGTGGAGCTGCCCCGTGGAAGGGCCCATACCGGAGCAGTTGGTGAGGAGCTGCGGCCCGTGGGAAGGACCCACGCTGGAGAAGTTCATGAGGGCCTGTCTCCCGTGGGAGGGACCCCACAGTGCAGCAGTGGGAAGTGTGAGGAGGCCTCCCCCTGAGAAGCAGCAGCGGCAAAGTCCATCTGTAATGAACTGACCCCAACCTCCATCCCCTGTGCTACTGGGGGGGGAAGTAAAGGGAGTCCCGGGAAGTGGAGGTGTTTTAAGACAGTTTTATTTCTCATCTACCTGCTCTTATTGTTTCTTTAATAAATCAAACCTTTTTCTCCCTAAGCTGAGTCTGTTTTGCCCATGACGCTAATTACCAAGTGATCTCTTCATCCTTATCTCACAAGCCATTTGTTATATTTCTCTCCTGTCCAGTTTGGGAGGGGGAGTAATATTATGACTTGGTGGACATAGAGCTAAACCACCACATCACGTCAAAAGCCCTACTGAAATGGATCTACACAGGAAACAATAACCAAAATCTAAATTGTTTTCTGCTTCAACAGTTAATTCTCAGTCTGGCTAATAAATCAATTATAAAAACCAGTGCCTCACAGCTGCTGTTTCATAGAGTGCTGTTCATGATTCTTCTGAGAAAGAGATATTTTTCAGTACTATCTGCTACTAGTTTAACATAAAGGTAACTTTAGTATTGTCAGGTCTGCTCCTCTAAGCAGGATGGTTTTTTCTCCCAGCATGAGGTCTTGCTTTGACCACAACTGAAAGTTTTCATGCTTTCTCTACTCCCTTTCCTTTAGACATTTTAGTTTTTAATGATTTGGTTAAAATGTTGTGGAATGTGTATAGTACTGTTCGTTATGCCCGATTGGAATGTGGTGTTGATTGAGCAGGTCATAATGTCACAAAGCCACAAGAGGAAGAATATAAAATGAGACTTCTGCCTGCATTCCCATACCAGCCCTATCCACACCCTGCATATGTGCAGGTGTTTTATGTATTACATCTATGTAAATGCTCAGGTTAATCCAACTACAATAAAAATAAGATCCCTGTCTACTGAAGTTGTAAAACTTGAGATGCTTACAAAGAGGCTTGTTTTGGGGGTTGACTGAGAGGATTTTTCCAGGCAAACTAGTCCTCAGTTGAGTTGATGATTTTAGATGGGCAGTATTCAGCACTCTGCTCATCAGCTTTTGTTGTCCCTCAGACTGAAGGCAAAAGGGAGCATGTGCTTCCAATCCAAAAGGGCTGTTGCTGCAAATGGGCTGATTTTCATTGTCCTTGTGAGAATCATGCTTCTCACTGATGGGAGATTTACACCTGCTTTTCTCATGCTCTTTGGCAATGACAGGAAGCAACTGATGAATCTGGGATGATAATCAGTGGATGTGCTGAGCTAATGCTGGGGGACTGGTGGCAGCTGGGAAGATCCTGGTCAGGAGGCTGCAAAGGGTTCTTCTAAGGAAAAAGGGACTTTTTCCCCTCCCAGGAGGAGCAGCTTGTCACAGGAGGGGAGGGGAATGATGGGGGAAAAAAAACCACTGGCACTGCTGCCTGTTCTTCCTTGATTACTCTGCCAGGAAGTGGAGACTGAAGAGGTAATAGTGCTGAGAACAGCGCTTGGGAAGGCTGCCTGAAGTTTCTGAGAAGGGCAGCCAAGAGCAAGGGTGGGGATCTGCCTTTGCCATCTTTGGTGAAGAAGCAAAGCTGCCTGGCCTTGGTTTTGCTCTTCTTAGGTTAGAATAAGGTAGATGACCATTGCCACCTCCGGGGCTTCTGCAGATCAAGATTTGTTGTATGGAGTTGCCTACTCCAAACTACGACCTAGCCCTATTCCCACTGTTTGTTTTAGTGTGTTGCACGAAGCAGGCATTCTGGCTGCCTGCTCCTCTGATGAGATGCTTCTGGACTGAGTTTGTCTGTATTGCTCTGCTGAGGGCCATCAATGAGATCAATGCATGTAAACTGTTGTCTGTGGTCGTTATTCTATTGTTACAGGACAGTAGTATGAACATGTGTCAAACTGGAAACCACCATCACAATTCTTTACATTTTATTCTGAGGATGCCCTTGGTGGGGCTGCTGTGGTAAAAGGTTGACTGGACCAACCTAATCACCAGATAATAAATTAAGCTAATCCTTTGCCTCTTTTAACATTCTCCCCTCTTACATATAAAGCAAGGTGAGCCTGAGTTAAATGAAGAAAGAAATGAGATTGTTAGTATTCCAAAACTGATCTCCTATCCTAAAGCTTCACCAAAGAGAAAGTAGGGTTCTTAGTTCTTAAACTGGTTCTGGTGGGGAGCAAGAGGGAAGCAGGTTGCAAACACTTGTTTCTGTGCAGCTAGTTTTGACTTGGGAGAAAATGAATTGTTAACAGCTCAGGACATCTTAATGGGTTATGTGGTAAGTGTGTTTCCCAGCCCTAATTTCTTGCCTCAATTTTTCTAGCCAATGTTTAAATATGGCCAATATTCTCCACTGTTTACCTATTCAGTGGTGGAGGTGTGTGAAGTTTATGTAGTTTAAATGCCCTGAAATATTTGAAGTGCCTTTATTTGGGTCTGATGATGTGGAGACTTATTTTCATGTTATGAGTTCCATGATTCTCTTCAAAAAGTGAGCTAGAAATATCTGGCAGGACTTTTCCAGAAGTCTGTTAATGCTAACAAAGTCTATAGAAAAGAATCAAGGGTGGGAACGTGACATGGAAAAATGGTATGAAGCAAAATCTCTCCTGAGCTGGCACTATGAATCACACTGAGGCCCTGTTAGTGCCTGCATCTAAGAAGGGTGACATTAAAAAGCAGGGTTGGCAGCCTCAGCAATAAATCCCTCTCTAATCTCGTTTATATGTCCCTTCTGCAGAAACCAGATCTTCTTACATGAGGTTTTCCTACATCTGTGTTACAGAATTGTGCAAGAAAACTCCACCTATAAGAGGCACATGACCTGTGAGTCTCTGTACGCAAAGGTGGAAGGAAGATATAGAAAGGTAAGGAGAGTGGGAAGGGTTTTGGATCCTTAATTGTGCGGGGCCAAGCTTGCATTTTGTCTGAAAGGGCTGAGGCAAAAACGCTGCTCAGGAAGAGGCTGTTATTCATTGTTTGGTTTTGACATTTTCTTTGGGATGCTACTTCATATAAATACTTGAGGCCTATCCTGACATGTCTCTTAGGGAAAGCAGATTTTAGTTACACAGAAAATAGGTAGCTAAGTGTATTCATGTTTTATTTCCGATTTGTGTTTTTGAAAGGCATATGCCAGACCTCACATTTTACATTCAGGCTTTAACAGATTTAAGCTAAAGTGAAAACAAGAGCCTCAATATTGTTGGCACAGAATGTCTCCTGTTTTGCAGAGAGAGAAAAAACAGAGTAGTTTCCAGGTCATGGGTAGCAGCTTTTTCTCTCTCTCTTTTTTTTCTCTCTCTTTTCCTCTCCTCGCCTCTCTTTTCCTAATGCTGCTTCTTGAAAAGCTTCTCTGTGTTCTTGTATTAAAAGTATCAAAATGTTAATCTTGTATATCCTGACTGATTTAGGAGCCAGGCAGGATTCTGATTTACAAATTTATCACCCAGCTACTTGCACGAGCCCTGTTTCTCTGGCAATAAGGCATTAGGCCAGGAGCAAAGGTGGGTTTAGTTAGAAAGACCACTGTACTGAGTAAAATTTGTGGTACTTGTAGGGTGTGGCTGAGGGGAACATTCAGTGCTCTATATAATCAATAGGCATTCATACCTTCCCAGTTTCACTGATCACTTCTTAGTCAGCAGAAGTGCTTGTAGGGCAGCAGCCTGCTGGCCTGTGCTTCCTTCTCAAGAAGAAATAAAAACTTTTAAGAGTGACTTTTATTCTGAAATTATTTTAATGTTTTAAAACCTTTTGATTCAGAGTAAATAACCAAATTAGACTTCCTTAAAGATGGAAGGAGTCACTGGAAATTTTTTGTCTGGTGGTTCAAATACAATTACATGCTGTAATTTCCAGTACCTGGTTTATCTTAGATATGTTGTGCAGGTAGTGATGGTTTGTAAGGACCCAACATAAATCCAGGGGCCAAGTTCCACATTAATTTTGAAACAGCTTTGCCAATTAAAGAGGTAAATTTAACAAACAACAGAGGGACAATGACTTTTTATCTTTTTGCACCAGTTCTCCATAAAAGGCCATGAGATGCTCCTATGCACGCAATGAGGTGCTGACATACAGGTCTGCGGTTTTGTAGTTATGTTGTTGCTTCTAATGTAAAGCTTGCACAGGGGATTCATTTGGTAATTTTAAAAAATGAGCTTCAGTAAAAGTTTGCTTGTCATTCAACAGTGAATTGAATCATAGAATCATTTTGGTTGGAAAAGACCTTTAAGATCACCGAGTCCAACCACTTCCAAGCCTACCACTAAACTATGTCTCTCTGCACCTCATCTACATCTATTTTAAATACCTCCTGGGATGGTGACTCCACTACCTCCCTGGGCAGCCTGTGCCAATGTCTAACAACCCTCTCAGTGAAAATGTTCTTCCAATCTAAACCTCTGCTGGTGCAACTTGAAGTCATTTTTCTCTTGTGCTATAACTTGTTACTTGGGAGATGATAGAGACACCCAGCTGTAGAGAATGATCATGTCTCCCCTCAACCTCTTTTTCTCTGGGCTAAACAACCCCGGTTTCCTCAGCTGCTGCTCATAAGACTTCTTCTTCGGACCCTTCACACCAGCTTCGTTGCCTGTCTCTGGACATACTCCAGCATCTCAATGGCCCTCTTGTAGTGAAGAGCCCAAAACTGAACACAGTATTTGAGGTCTGGCCTCACCAGTGCCAAGCAGAGGGACATAATCGCTTTCCTGGTCCTGATGGTCACAGTATTTCTGATACAAACCAGGATGGGCTTTGCAGGAGTGTTGAATTAGAAAAAAAAAGGCATTGAATTACACTGTTTTTGCTTATAGCACATTTCTCAAAGCCTGAAGCACCTTTTTTGTACAATTTAGCCTCAAAACCGTGAAGTAAAGCACTCCAATCTTCACTTCGCAGAATAATATAAACTGAAATGATTTGCTGCATGTACAATAGCAGAGCTAGAGAGACTAAAGTTTTGTAATCTTTGTAATCATAAACCTATGATCCAGAGAGTGAAAAAACTCGTGGTTTTACAAGCATGTTAGAGCTTTGAAGTGCACACTACAACTAATAGCTTTGAAATACTAGTTGTGAAACAAGGTTTCCCCATTGGATGTTAATATTATGAAACCTAATGTTTGTGGTTTTTCCCACTATTTCTTTTGTCTAAAATCTAAACAGCTCTTCAGGAATATTTGCTGGTTTCTGTTTGGTTGTTGGGGCTTTTTTTTGGTGTGTTTTCTCCTTAAGGAAAACTTAGGTATTCTCTGAGAAGCAGTGCTTTTTTGATTACTATAAAGAGGATGTACTCTATGAATATTTGGTACACATTCAAACCTTCACAGGTCAGAAGAGATTAGTTTTGGGGCTGCTATTCAAGAATCTCTTGTACTGCTGATCATAAATATGCAGAATCTAGGATTCTTCAGTATTTCACGTGTTTATTCATTTGTCTGTGTTGCTTCGTGAGAGACAAGAAATAATGTGTAAAAGGAAACAGGTGCAAGAAGACTGATAGTACCTGAAAGAAAAGAAACTAAAAATGTTAGGTAGCTCGAGAGGAAGGTGGCAGAGGGTCTGTCTCCTTGGGGAGTTACTCTGGGGAGAGTGGGCTGCGGGCAGATTTGGCCGAGGCCACCCAGGAGATGGTGCTGTTGAACCGGGGAAGCAGCACAGCTTTGACCCAGTAGCATTTTTCAATGCGGTCCTCCCTGTTTTCCATCTGTGTTGCATGTTATTCTTCGGGGTCCTCGTTTTCTTTTGAGAAGGTGTCATTGTTGAACTCGGAGCGTTTCCCGGTCTGGTATGTAATGCCATTCCCAGACAGACAACCCTATGCCCTCGCTGGAGATGACGCCAGTGCTTGGAGGTGATGCTTTTCCCAGAGACTGCGTGGCTGGCAGGATGGTAACGCTGAGGCAGGGAGCAGCTTCACAGCTCATTGCCCTCATCGCAGCAACTGCTTGAGAAGTGCCTAGCCAAAGCCTTTTCTGGGTGGCCGCTGCGTTGCTGCAAGGGGTGGGGAGAAGCCGAGCCTGCTCAGGGGTGCTCCCTGGGGACCCACTGCCTACCAACTTCGCTCTGCCATCCTCCGAGACAGCCTGCCCCCAAATACACATGTCTGGGAAAGGTAAGCACAAGGGTAGCTTTGTTACTCCACGGCGAGGGCTTGAGCGGGGCTGAACATGTGGTGTGATGCTATTTTGCCTGTGGTGCACAGTGGGTGTTGAGGCAGAGGGGCCATGAGACCCCGATGGATGCCTTGCTCTGGGGCATCCCTACCCTGCATCTCAGGACATGAGGCACCCACCTCCCTCCTGCACTGGTGGGCCACAGTCAGCAAGTGGTTCTGTATCTGGTCGAGGTTGGGAAAATTGGAGGCAGAAAAAGGGAACCTGGGTTTCCTTCAGTCCAGGGTGTCTCAGCAGAGTAAGAGGTCAGATGGCTGTGGTGATGTTTTCTGTTGAGTTGTTGTTTTATTAACATCCTCTCTGGTTGAGTGTATGGGCTTTGAATCTGGCCAGAAAACAACAAGAGCTGGACCAGGTCAGCAGATGCCCTGGCAATGGTTGCAGCAGCATGAAGTCACCAGGCTGGGTATTGCAGAGCATTTAATGGAAGAGTTCAGCGAAGGCCTTTTCCCCAGTTGCAGGAGGGCTTACGTCTCTGAGCGTTTCTGTATGTCTAACCAGGCAGTGACCAGGATTTTATATGTGATATAAATCAGCAGCTCCATTTCCTCAAGTTTTTTGTCTGAATGGATATTACCAAAATTAGATGTTTCTATATGCAGACAGGGAGGCAGGAAGCAAGCCTCCTGCAGGTATTGGGATGGTTTACAAGGCCTTGTTCAGTGCAGCTGCCGTTCTGCTGTGAAGCCTCCTTGAGTGGGCTGCACTCAGCTCGCGGGAGTGTGGCTGGTGGTGGTTGGTGAGGACAGAGCCATCCACGGCAGGAGGGCTGAAGCACACCTGGTGTGGACTCAGCTGAGAGGCCAGCAGGATAAGGATTGTGAGGGCTATCTGTTGTGCCGCATTTTGCCTCTTCACTTCCTAAATCATTAACAGCAATTCAATGGCAAGAGGTAGGCCGATCAACAACAAATGATTTTAAAGCTCAGTCGGCACTTTGTGGGCGCATTTACTTTGTGGGTAAGCACTGTGACAGGGCATTTGGAAGGGGCTGGGGAACTGTTGTCCAGTGGTAATTAGGTATGTCAGCAGCAGTAAACCAGAATAAAATCCTGAAGAAGCTCCTAACAATTTATGAGGGTGCTTAATAGAAAAAAGTAGCCTGAAGCAATCTTGTTTGATGTGAACTTGAGGTGTAGTTCAGCTTGCTTTGCTGCTGTTGAGTTTTAGGGCTGGGGCTGGATGTAGTTCAAGCCCAGGCCTTGGGAGTGAGTGAGGTGGTTTAGGCCTCAGGCCACGACTTTAACTCCATCAATGTGATCCTGCATATGTCTGTCACAGAAAGATAAGCTCTTTTTATGTATTGAAGGGGATTCTCAGCAGGCACCAGACAGAAAGTTACATATTTTGCCTTAGGGACTATTTTGCACTCAATTCTTGGATAAAAGGAAGTGCCAAGAGTCAGCACAACGACTCAAATCTAGGCGACTTCTCTCCTCTGAGGCCCCACATGACTAAGCTATAGTGCCAGGCTTCCTCCGTCCCCAGAAGCTTTGCAGTTGTTTCTGAGCCAGGACCCCTGCTCCAACAAGTGGGAGAGTGTGTGCTCTCTTCTCTCCCAGTGCCTGGTTCTCTGCCTGGTGCCTAGCTGCTTCCTTGGAGATGGGCAGTGCTGGCTAGCTCTCCCTCACACGCAGCCATTCCATGTGCAGGTGCAAGTACTATAATCACTATGATGTTGCAAAAAGGCAGCTTCTACCACAGGTAGGGATTACACACTCAAGGTTTGACACCTACTGCCTAGTTTCCACCTTAGGCAGGTTAAAACGTGGAAGGTGCCCTTATTTACCAGCCTGGAACGGTTATGGAATTTCAGATTGAATTTCTCCCTTTTTTTACATGTCTAAATCCTGCTATCCCGAGTTTCTGTTCTTAGGCAATATGCAAGAAGGAATTCAAGACAAGATCACGTCTGAAGCTGATAATGGTCATATTGTTGTAATATGGTCCAGTAGCTTAGTAGGAAATAAAAGTACAGGAAAGTGACTGAAATTTGAACTTCAGAACATCTGAGGTTTAGTCATGTTGAGAGGCTCAGTCAAAAAAAACCTCCTGAGAGAAGAGTACAGGAAGAAAAATCCTTAAAGATGCCATGAAATCTACTTAAGAACGGCATCTGGAGGGTGTGTATGTTGCTAACAAAACTAATATTAGGACACCAAAGGGGAAAGCAATACAACTTCATGATAGGGCTAGAAGGCTTTTTTGAGTCAAACGGGAATCTTTCAAAATTTAGCTTTCCAATACATTGGTTTATTAATTAGCACAAAACCTAGATGAAAAGGAAACTAAAAGGAAATATGGTGGACGGCAAACAGCTAAAGGTATAAGATAAGAATGCTTTAGGCTTGTCAGTCAAAGAGTAGGAATAATTAATTGATAGTTCAGAAACTGGATCACTGAAAGTTAAAGGCAGAAATTAAAGAAGATAAAGACATTGCTGAGAATCTAAATTATTACTTTGCATCACTTTTCAGCACAGAGAATATCAGAGCAATACCTACTGGGACTTGCTCTTTTCTGGTAATCAAGATGTGTCAGAAGAAGAGCTGGAACAAATCGATAATTTTAAAAGCAGCAAATCATCAGCTCCAGATGGTACATTGAAAAGTTCTGAAGGAGCTTAGTATGAAATTGCTGATCTGCAGCAAAAAGATGCCTTCCGTAATTAAAAATAGCTATTTCATTGGAGAAGTTGAGAGTAACAATTATCCTCAAAGTTAAAAACAGGATTGAGATAATTTGAGGATACACACGGTCTCTTTACCCAGACATAAATTTCTGTTTTACAGGCTGTTTGAAAACAGAATGTAAAGTAGGAAAACCCCCCAAACAAACAGAAAAAGGAAAGATAACATTATGATAAGATCTGAAGTGCAAGGTTTCTGCAAAGAAAAATCATACCTTATCATCAATCTGTTGTAACTCCAACTGGGTCAGTCTTGTCATGGACAAAGAAACAGCAACCACTATAACTGAGATAAACCTCCAAGGACCTTTGGCCTATGTAAGATATTGCGAATCAAAGAGAGGGGAGCTTGTTGCATATCTCTTGGCTGATGTGACTGTGCCAGGCTGCACAACCAAAAAGCCCTGACCATACTTCGCATCTCCACGCTGCAGCAGTCTCCTGACTCACTCCTGCTCTGTGGTGTTGTGACACCTATGTGACACCAAGCCCTCTTTGCAGCTGCCCTGAGAAGTGAGAAACAAAGAAAGGGGACAAGTTATTTATTTCCATCCTCGGAGGGAGTTTAGCCACATGTTGTTTCAGTGTGTCTGTTAGGTTTACAAGTGTGAAAAGATGAATACTGAGAAAGCTGACATGCTCCTTTTACATTTTCCGTTCTGTGGAGGATGTAAAGGCTGTCCTGGGGAACTGCAAGACGGCAAAAACTAGGAGTTGAGCAGCATCAGTAGCAGCTGTCGTGGGAAGCTCTTCCTGCAGCAGTATCAAGATAGCAGCTTGGTGGTGGAGGCATACGTGGAGAAAGGGGAAAAAAAAAAATTAACAAAAAAATTCAAAGCTCTCCAACTTGTTAGGCAAAGCCAGAGGCTGGCTGGCCAAATTGTTTTTACCACTGTCAGTATCACTCACTAAAGGTATGTTTAGGACTAACTTTATAAAAAATAGTATCTCGAATTAGCTATGTAACAGGAGGAATTTGGTACTAGGGAAATGGAAAATGAACATGGCAAAGGATGTGACTTCAGAAGATGAAAGAAGAGGGAAGATATTAATTCTTCCCCCTCCATCATTGCCACACATGAATTAATTAGATGCATCTTTTAACAACAATCCTGTATAGTGAATACTCTGGATGAGAAGAATATATCGTAAGAATTCATGGCTTTATCTTTAACAATTATTTTCTATCTTAATTTTATGCAAATTAGAATTATCTGTGGCCTCCTTATTGTGTTCATTATTTCCACAGTCTGCTTCAAGGGTAACCACCTGCTTCCATGTTGCCAGCAAAAGCTGACAAACTGCCTGTGTTAACTTAAAATAAACATCTCAGATTCTGTCAAATAGTTTTTAAAAAATAAAGTGAATCTAACCCACAAAACACCACCTTTAACAGATATTTCTTGCCCAGTTTCTTTGTTGGTGGAAATTAGTAGTTTTCATATACTTCAATCAGTGGTTCTTCATTTCATTTTATTTCATTTCATTCATTTTACACGGACAAGGGAACTACTACCTCCTTGTTTGTCTGTCTCCTTTATTCTTTAGTTTTGTCTGTCAGTCCTTCATTTCTTCTGATCTCTGCTTCCATATATTCTTCCCACATTCTTAGGATCTCCCTTTCCAGGTGTGTGATGCTGCTGTTGCTTGTCTTCCACTGTACCTGCTCTGTCCTCCTCATAGCATTGTCAGCTCACAGCTGTGCTGATATTTGGTACCCAGCCAGAGTCAATTATGCCAGCACAGCTAATTAGAAGGCATAGGATGCTATGCTTCACTCTTGAGATCTGTATATCTCAACATCACAGTGTGCTCTGCTGATTAGGAAATACTGATTTATAGTAGCATTAAATGATACAAACTGGAAAAAAAAAAAACAACAACTTTGTTCTATGCAATTATTTTCATATCAGTAAGCTTCAGTATACAACACTGGTAGTGTTTCCCTGGATATTTGGTAGAGAACAGCATCAGCCACAAGATGCCTGGAGAAGGGCTGTATTTATGAGTGATAGACTGTTCATTTTAGAAATATTATATTTGATGTTTTCCTTTAAATTTTTCTGTGCAGTCGCAGAGGGAGGAAAGGATGGTACAGAGGTGCCCAGGACACTTTTAAATGATATAATCTAGATGCAAAACCAGTTCAGCCATAGCAGCATGGAGTGGAGCAACCTGGCTGATTAACTTGGCTTCCCAACAGTCCCGAGGGTCCCACTGCTCAGCTTTCTTAGTGCTCTTTTTTACAAGCAAAGTCTTTCCTCTCTAATGCCATCGACACTGTGGGTCATGTCATCACTCAGTAATTCAGTTGCTTGACACGACAGTTTGATAATCTGCAGGCTCATGGATTTTCCAGATGCAAGGTCCACAGTAGAGTTGAATTGCTAACACTTTGGGGTCAGAAAGTTTGGGTCCTTCCTTTCCATTTATGAAAACACTCATAACTGTCAGAGCTCAAGAAAACAAAGACCCTACAAAAAAACTTGAACCCCTTGTACATCAATGCCATCATCAAATGTGTCTTTAGAAGTAGTTTCCATGTCTGAGTCTCAGATCAACATGAAGTGATCTAACTACTTCTACACCAGCAGAATAGCAGATGGCTCTGCTGTCTCTTTCTGTACCCAAAACTACGTTGGTCAAGAAAATACATTAAGATGTTGATGATGGTTGCCTAGAGCAACTCTCAAAAGTACTTTATTCATCATTAAGACAAAGAAAACTTTCCTTCTCGGTAGCAGAACTAAATAAGAGAAAATAGAGTCAATAGGCACAGTCTTGGGGAAAAGCTTTGTATTAATTAATGATAACATATTGTGAACTCTTCTAAAATGTCCGAGTTGTGACTGTTAGGCTGAGCTGCAGCTAACAGGAGAACAAAGGTAAGTTTTCCAATCAGATTTTTTTTTAATGAAACACCATTCACCCCCTAATCTTCATGAGTTGAGGCAGGGTTTTTGAGTTGGTGGACAAGTTGTTTTTCATGTTTAACCTCAAAAAAACCTGCAATGGGAGAGTGAAACTTCAGATCTTGCATCCAGGAGAAATTGCTATATAGTTTTCTGCTTGGGGAACCCACAGTTGAAAGAAAATGAAAACAATTTTTTTTTCTCAGAAGAGATGCATTATTTTGTTTGCTCAGTTATTGGTTGTTTTCCAGAACTTTTGGGTTTGTGGAACTTCAGGTGCTTGGATGCTTTGAAAATTTTGTCTGGGGTTTCCAGATCCAGGCAAAGGACCATTGTGGTCTGGATGCTTCCACTTAAATCTTCTGAAAACAAGTGTGTTCTACTGTGCTACGCAGAACATTCCCAGTGAGTCCTGGAGACTGGTTTCTGAGGACTTAGTTGACTTTGAGAGAGCATCCTGTAGGCATAGAACTATAATTAGTTTCTCAGAGTTGATTTTCTCCTGTTAGTTGACCACAGATGAGGAATTCACTCACTGAACTTTAGTTTGGCTCATGAGATTAAAGAATCCTTACTTGCAATCATATTTTAAATGTCTCTACTGTTCCTTTATAGACAGACAGTTGAATGACACAAAGTTTGAACCCAAAGTACCCATTTTCTTTATCACATTGACAGGTAGCTGAAAGCACCCACAGTTTGGTGTAGCTGTTATGAAAGTGATTTACTGTTTTTCCAAACATACTGCTGCTGTTGTTGATGTGCCCCACTGGAGCTCAAGAAATATATAATACTTTTATTACCATGATAATACAGGCTTATATACTTTCTGATGAAATTCAAAGAGGAACTTTTTTTTCTCTTCTGAGAAAACAATTCAGGAGGAGACCTTGACCCCTTACAGCAGTTTGTATGGAGGCTGTGGTCAAGACGCCAGAGCAGTGATTGTGAGACTCTCCAGGCTTTGTCTGCTGGAGATGCTTCCTCCAGGGCTCATGTTCCATTTCCTGTTACATCAATGATTTAAGCTAACTTTTTCAATCAATGAACTAGTAGTGATTAACCCACTGGGTAAAGTTTGTCCTTGAACCTGTTTCTGCGGTGCCAGTGACAAGTGACCAGAGACATTAGGTTTGTTTGTGCTGTCTTTGTGTCTATCTTGGGAAAATGGGCTGTATGTAGTGGCAAAAAAGCACTTTGCTGTGGTGCAAAAGCAGGATGAGCCTGAGCCAGCAATGTGCCCTCGTGGCCAAGAAGGCCAATGGCGTCCTGGGGTGTATGAGAAGAGCTGTGGGCAGCAGGTCAGAGAGGTTCTGCTCCCCCTCTGCTCTGCCCTTGTGAGACCACATCTGGAATACTGTGTCCAGTTCTGGGCCTCTCAATTCCAGAAGGACAGGGAGCTGCTGGAAAGAGTTCAGCACAGGGCCACCAAGATGATAAGGGGACTGAAGCATCTCTCTTCTGATGAAAGGCCTCTGACGGAGCTCTTTAGCTTGGAGAAGACTGAGAGGTGACCTCATTCATGTTTACAAATACATAAAGGGTGGGTGTGAGGAGGCTGGAGCCAGGCTGTTCTCAGTGATGGCCAATGATAGGGCAAGGGGCAACAGGCACAAGCTGGAACAGAAAAGGTTCCAAAGAAACACAAGGAAAAATTCCTTCGGTGTTCAGGTCAGGGAGCACTGGAAGGGGCTGCCCAGATGGGCTGTGGAGTTTCCTTCTCTGGAGACACTCCAAACCCCCTTGGACAAATTCCTGTGTGACCTACTCTTGGTGGTCCTGCTCTGGCAGGGGGTTTGGACGGATGAGCTTTTGAGGTCTCTTCCAGCCCTTAAGATTCTGTGATTCTATGGCTTATAGTTGGACTTCAGCTAAACGTAAGGTATAAAGCTTACTCTTTTCCTTTCTCCAGATAAAACTTTATGCCTTTTCGGTCCCCCAAAAATCCAAGGAGTGAGAATGCTTTCTTGCCTTTTTCCCCTGAACAATTTAAATCTTCACAATGAAAGTCTGAAAAGTGCCATGGGGACTGCATAAATCCACAATACACTGATTACCCTGGGGACAGGAAGACGTGGAAGTTGTGGAAAATTAATAGGTAAATCTTGAATGGTTGTAGACTGAGTTAATGCCAGTGGGATTGAATTTACTTACACCAATGAGAATCAAATTCTCACCAGAGTAGACTGATGGCTCTGTGAGAAGATGACAGAGTCAACTATTATTAAACAATATTATTTTGCCTCCCTGACTGTCCAGAATTCTGCAGTTGCTTTGGTCAGTTTAGCTTTTTATCTGTGTATAGATGATGAGAATGACTGGAACTTTAAATGGATCCCACTTATTTATTCTTGATTTACATATACATAAAAAAATACACATTCATTCAATAAATAGACTGCACAGAACTATTGGGATGAAAGAACCGAGCAGTTCCCGGCAGCTAGCAGTTTCCTCATAGTCACTGTTCTGTGCTTAGGTCCATGCAGAAGATCATATGTATTTGTATGCATATCTGAGGGGAACACCATGACACTGACAATTTGCTGACTGTGTTCCCATGGTGTCTTGTTTATAAAGATCCTAAATTATCTTAAAAGTTGTAATGAAAAAAAGGTCTTGACAAATACAACGTTGGGAACAGAGCCAGGCTGCTGGAGTCCAGCACTGGGGGGAGGGGTGTGTGTGTGTGTGTGCAGGAGCTCTCTGGCAAAAGCCAGAGCAAAGTTGAGATTCTTGGATCTTGGCTCTACATGACAAAGAACAAGGCTTTCTCTGGCAGTCCCTAGGCAGTCCATGTTTCCTTCTATGTGTGCTGTCCGTTGCAGTCACGAGTGCTCTCTATGAAAGCTATTATCAAGATTTACTCTGCAAATAAGCTGTAATGCCAGCCCTACTTCACGGCCTGGAGATCTGCTAGCTTGATAGGATATGTTTGCAGTATGAGCCCATACATAAGTGAACTCCTCTCATCTGGGGCTGCACAGTTACTGAGCTCATGTCCAGTTGAGGAATGCTCCTGTCAGATGCCGTGAGCTGTTGGGAGGTCCCCTGGCACCCAGCAGTCAGCTGCATGTGGTGGTGGGCCCAGCTGTATTCCCTAACTTATTGTCATGACTTGGAGCTTGGAGTAGAGTAGAAGTTGTGCTGGATGAATATTTCCTGGTATTCCCTGGGGGCACACTTGGGCAGATGTCCCAGCCTAGAGAAGCTGCTGAAGGTAAGCGCACAGAAAAAAGGAAACGGGGTACTTTTGGCATCCTGAAGTGGGAGATAACATAACCAGGTTGTGCAACATCGCTGAAAATGTGATACTTCTAATGAATCTGTATCAGCCATTTCTCTTTTCTCTCTCCACGTCTGTGCTTCCCTCAGCTCAGTCCTCTGTAAACTTTTAAATCCTCTGTAAATCTTTAAACCAGTACCCAAATATCTTACTTGCAAATTTCCATAGGAGGAATTGAATTAAAATAGATGAGAAATAAAGCACTTCTGCCTTCACAGCCACTTTTACTGCAAGATAGTTTTTACCATCCCTTTGCTCCTTCAGATGCTGTGACAGTTTTCATACACCAGCACAAAGCTTAGGCAACATCATCAATCAGTTATCCTGCCTCAGGGCAGTCAGTGCCTTAGCAGGCATTATTTGCTGGAAGGAGACATTTCTCTCAGGTTAGACTGGTGAGAAGAACAGTTGATGTTGGCAGTGGAATTGGAGGAAAATCATGGTCCCATGCACATTGGGGATGGCTAATTGTCACTAGAAAACATCATCCCTCCTTTGGAATAATACATCTGACAAGTGAATCCACCTTCACTATTAGTTTGGATCTCTCCTACATAAAAGACACTGCTTGTCCTTTACTTATGTAAGTCAGAGCTATCGCTTCTGGGCTCTCACTGAACGCCTCCTTTCCTCTGTACTTTTCCAGCTCATTTGATGCAGTTTTGTGTGCTTTTTTAGGCTTTTTTTTTAGGGGTTTAAAAAAAGAGATGTATTAATTACACAAATGCTTGGTGGAGAGGAAGACTCATGTTGAAAGGTTTAAGCTTTGGATTCCGTTTGGAAGAATGCCTGAAATTTAGCTATGGATCAGTGGCAATCTTTGAATTTATAAATACTAATATCCACCTGAGATTCTGGTCCAAATCAAGAGCAAGACTTTTATTCTGTTCAGGTTGCTAATTTCTGCTTCTCACTATAGCAAATTAGCAGTTTTCAGGCAAGCAACAAGTAGCATGACTAACAACCACGTAGTGCTTATTCTTTCTTCCCAGAAGTTTTGGTGAAACTGGCCAAGCTCTGGCCATTCACACCAAGGACTTCAGTTTTTTATTTTTGAGAACACTTGCAAAATTTAATACAAATTATCTTTGGGAATTTGTCTGCTCTTGACTGGCCCCCGTTAGCCAAAAAATGAGGCATGGGTTCAGCATCCTTTCCATTCCCCAAAGCCGTGGGGGGAGAGAGTGTCCATAACAAAGCATTAGCCATGGAAGTTGGTGTCCAGGAATGGAACTGGTTGAGTCAGATAAACTGGAGTCCAAAAACAGCTGAAGGCATGACAACAGGATAGGATTAATAGTTAAGTCATGTCAGTTCTGAAGTCTATGATGCTTTTCTATTCAGATGGCAAGAAAACATAAATTGCTCCTCATTTAAAGATCTGAAATTTATGTCTTCTTGCCATCTGAATAGAAAAGCATCATAGACTTTAGAACTGACATGAACAGACAAATGAAACCTGAGTTTGGGATTGGATATGTGATAAAGTTAGGAAACTCAGCAGTGATTTTTTTTTTTTCCTCGCTGATTGATAGGACCCAAAGGAGAAGTGTCTGTGGTACCATGTGCTGTATAAGCAAGTATATCCTTTTATGTCATATATATACATGACAAGTCCCATTCCAACACAGATAAAGTCATGTTATAATCTCTTGGCAACAGGCTGTTGGTAACATGGTAAGGCTGGAATGCCACCAGGAAATTTTGTGCTATTTGGAGATTTGTTTCCAGTGTCAAGAACCATCCATGATTGAATACTGTTAGTATTTAATACTTGTATTGAATCTTAGAGAATTGCTAAAGTGCAGAACTGCTGTCTCAACTTATCCACGTGCAATTAATAATATTGATCACCCTACATTGACCTTGAGAGTTAATAACTGTTTTTTCTCTTGGTTTCTCTTGATAAATGATGCTTTCTACATGCCGGTTTATAGTTTTGTCAAGCTGTCAGCTCACAGGTCTGATCCTGCAGACACTGAAATGCAAGAAGCACTTGCTGCAAAGGCTGTTTTTGGGGGGGATCAATTTTGGAACTATTTATGTCTAGACTGAGAACAAAAAGTACTTTTTTTCAGGATTTGACTTGGGAAGGAAGTCTGCACAAATGTTTGTGTATGAGACAAATTACTCGAAAGCTTGGTAGAGTACCTGTGTGAAGACCCAGGGCTACAAAAGCCCGGTCTTATGTTTTTTGTTAAACAATAAAGTGATTACTATTATTTTTTTTTCCCCCCTCAAGACTGTCCTGAAGTAAACACCCTGGTTAAGGGACAAAATACAGAGATAATTGAAACAATTTATTTGTCTCATCTCATTTGGAGGGACCTTTAGAGGTCTCTCTTCTCTCAGTAGTCTGATCAACATATTTTTCCCAATTGACCTTGAACAAACTGAAGATATCAGTTATGGCTACCTTTTATTTATAGACTGTCTTGCTTACCTAATCCTCATCCTATTAGTGTTGTAATGAGTCGCCAGTAGTGCTCTTGTTTTGTATAACATTTCTTGTCTTAAAACTCCTATTGCAGTATATGGCTGTACACTTGGCACATCCCTCTACTAAAAATTTTTCTGTTGAGGTCCCTACCAGAAGGATCAGAACTACCACAGGGCTGGAAGCAGAGGATTTAACAAACAGGGTGCTGTCAAAGTCTCTGAAATGTTTTTATTCTGTGCTGCAGAGAAAACCAAACAAATCTGAATGTCTGAAGTGACACTACCAACTCAGAGTTTGCCATCACTGAGAAAAGCTTTGCAGAGCTATATTATCCAAGAGACACATTGCAATGCAGTTTTGGGGAAGAACTATGCCTCTCTGCATCAGTTTTCTAACATCAGCACTAGCATCCATTGGCAGAGCAGTATGTGGGAATTATGTGCTGATAATTTCACTGCTTCTTCTGTGGAGCAAATGGAGCATGCTGTCTCTAAAGAGTAACCACCCAGTTCTACTTCAGCACTGATTTTCTCCCCCATAGACACATAGATCTGCCCCTCTTCCTTTTAACAACGGGCATCATATGAAGATACCTTATCTTTGTAAAAAATGTCTTGAGAAACTATTCAAACGCTGCCTCTTCCCTGCCTTTGTACTCATTTATCCCCTCCCCGTTGCATCCTCAGCTGAAGCAGATTATTGCAAAATCCATTTAAAAAGCACAGCAGTTTTATACTGAAAGATATCTAGAGGGCAGCAAGTCCAGAGGGAAATCTCATCCTTCAGTGCAAACGAGACCTCCTCTTTTATTTCATTTCTGAAAAAACAAGCACAGACTTACATAAAGTGTCTTTTTTTCTCTTCCCTCTACAGAAAGCAGCAATAACAATAGGGTATCTCTATAAGGTTAAGAAGACCATACCTGGGAGCAAATGGTTGATAGGACTAGGACAAAGGCTCGACTTTATGAACTTAAAGGTCTCTTCCAGCGGAAACAATTCTGTGATACTGTAGTGGACAAAGACTATGAAGTTCAGGTGTGAGTTATGAAGGAATCGCTCAGCCATCCATAATCCTATCTGAAAGCAATTGTATTTTTAGAGTGCTGCTGTATGAGATGGAGTGCTCCTTATTTGTGTGTAACCATGATTGGTGTGAAGGGTGTGTTTAATTCAATATTAACATTATGCTACTGATTGCAATTATGCTGTTCATGTTTAGTGCAAGCTGTAGTTGGGCAAACAGTAGCTGGGATCCAATTAACTGTTAGCAATGGAAATCAAGGCTTCTGTGGCATCTTGTTTGTTGCATACTGCATCCTTCAGTGTGTTTTTGAAACGCTTGGAGAAGCGTTTCTACAATTACACCTACGGAATTTCATCACCAGCAGTAAATGTGTACCATAATAGGGATGTCAGAGATCTAAAATCTTGTGTTTGATACTTCAGGTTTGGAGCTTTTGTCACCGTGAAGTTGTTAGGATGCTTAAAAAAACCTCAAGTCATAGTTTAAAAGTATCCACGCAAATGCGTTTTTACTCACTTTAATTGTGTATGGAAAACTAGCAATTGCATGCTAAGAAATGCAAGTAGAGGTAAATCAGTGCAACTTTGTGTGGATACTGGCAGTAACTAGAGGGAAAACCAGACAAGCTCCTCCAAGCACACTTGAAAGTTCCACTGCATGATCAGGGATGCCACACTGAGTGCCTTGAGATGCATCCTGTAGAACACACACAGTGTAGCTGTGCCACTGGAATTTGACCTTGTGGTCATCCCATGTGTCGAGGTTTTGCCCAGCCGGAGCAAAGGAAAAAAAAAAAACCCACGACTCCTCTGTGCTCTGCTGGGAGGGGATCGGGGAAAGAAAACGGTAAAAGAGCCCGCATGAGTTGAAATAAGTACAGTTTACTAGGGGAAAGTTGAAGAGGAACAACTATAACAAACATAAGGGGATATTAGATAGAAAAACTGGTCAGTGACACATTTGCTCACCACCTGGGACTCAACCTAAATGACCACTCTGGACCGATGACCGAGAAACCGTGAGCCCGCAAGAGCGCTTCTTCCGGCTAGCACCCACCTATAGCCTGGGCATGACGTTAGGATGGGATCGGATCCCTGCTGGCCAGCCTGGGTCAGCTGCACAGACCATACCCTTTCCTGGTTCCTCACGGGAATTAACCCTATCCTAGCTCAAACCAGGACACCATGCTGCAGGCAGAGCTTAAGGATACCTGGAGAGCAACCCTTGGCACCAAAGCCCTGTTTCTGTTTCACCTTGCCAGGAAGGACATCTCCCATTCCTCACTTTCTGAAGCTGCAAAACAGGGTTACTGAGCTGACCTCGGCTGGTCAGCTTTTACATCCACTGATGAAGAATGTGATATATGAGAACTGTGAGTGACTGTGTTTATCAATGTCCATGAAATGGGATAGGATATATATAGGAGAGAGGAGATTTTGGTCTATATAATGAGTTTTATGCTAGAGACCATGCCTGGAATGAGAGGGATTTTTCTGATTAGTATCTGACAATACGTGTGGTAAAAGCTGTACCAGGGCCCATACAATTTCCTGCCAGTTGTGCTACTACTGCTGTACAGGCCCCTTGTCCTGCCTCATATGTGTGGTGGTTTTGCACAGCTAGCACTACAATACATTAAAATAGCAGGATGTTTTTGTCACTAGAATAGTCATTTGTTACTGAACATACAAAAGGCAGCAACTTCCTTAAATGCCCATTGTCTCTGAACTTCTTTATGTTTCTTCTGTGGAAAGAGAAGATTCCATCTCTATTTCCAGCTTTACTAGTTTTCCTCTTGCCTTGGGTAATTGCTTATAATGTAACCACTCAGTGATTTTCCAAAGCAGCTGCAACTCATGAGGTGCTGGTGCAGGATGATGCACTGCTGAAACTCACTAGTCTACTACTGTTTAATGGCAATATGTAACTGGTTGTTTTGGTTTTTTTTTAGGTGTTTTTTTGTTTGTTTGTTTGCTTGTTTTAATTAATTAATTAAGATGCTTAATTCACACACTTCAGGCCTTGGGCACTGGCAAAACCAGATGCTTTCGGCTGCTGGGATACATCAGCCTTTCCTCCCTACATAAGCAGGGTCTGTCTGGCCAGCTGTGGACTAGATGGGGCCCTCTGACTTCTACAGAAAGAGGCTTCATGGCTGGGATATCAGGTCAGAGCCTGATCCGGGAGAGAAGATGCTGCTTGGGCAGAGGAGGGGGGCAGAGCATGCAGAGATGTGGTGAGACTGCAGCTGGAGCCGTCTGGACAAGGGAAGGCGGCTTGCAAGAATGGGTACCCCTGCCCCTGGTGTGGCTGGGCAGTGCCTGCTGCAGGCACAGGACATTTGGTGTCTGCCTGGGGAGATGATTCCAGTTGTAAAATGGAGAAAGGATGCCCAGGCTAGGGGATCTCACACAGGAGATGTGATTCCTGCCAATAGCACTCTGTAGCATCACCCTCAATTCTACTGGCCTTTTTCTTGATCCTTCACAACGGGCCTATTTTATGGGCAGAGCTGACTGCAAAAGGGATATGATGTGTACCCTATCCTGAGGCGGGTCCAGTGAGTGTGTCTGAGCCATGAGAAGTTAAGCTCTTTTGGACTCCTGTGGTTGTTCAGAAAACTCTCGCTGCCTATTTACACTATTTACATCTGCTTAAAATCTGAATTGAACTTGAAATTTATGTTCAGTCCACTGGTGAATGAGCTGCTGTTAAATTGCTCCATTAACTATAAAGCAAAGTTTAATCTGCTGTATTTTACTTTCATGAAATGCTTCTAAGCACTGGTAATGTTCCATTTATTGCATTCCTTAACTTTACAAGAAGCCAAAAGCTTTGTCCTAAAAAAAAAAAAGGGAAAGATCTGAAGATTAAAATGCCCATGAAGGCAATAAGAGAAAAGGAATGGTAAGCATTGCCAGGAAGAGCTGAGGAACAACACTGGAGAAATTTGCTGCTGCTTTACCTTTTCATTTCCAAATATCCAGCATGGTCAGAGCCCTACTAAGTAGATTACCTCAAGTACTTGTGGAAAAGCGTACAAGTGCCAGAAAGGCAATTACTTTTTTCATTCAGCTAGAATTTTTCTGCTTATAGCATGTAGTTAATTGCCTCTTTTTTCCCTTCTTTTTTTTTTTTTTTTTTTCCCCATAATGGTCCTTTGCATAGATTTAGTCATCCTTGAGGGCAGCTGCTCCATCTATACAGCAATTGCCAGATGATTACCTCTTTAATGTTTTCTCTGAGTACTTTACTGGTTAACCTTCTTAACTAGAGAGCTGCTTATTGATATTTATGTCTTGTCAGCATAGAGGTTCATTAAGCATTGGTAAATGACATGTTTTCATATCTGCTGACACTAGAAATGCAACATGATCAATTGCAAATTGACTTCAGTGCAGCAATAGAGTGCATTTAACACACATCAGTGGAACATTCGTACAAGTAGAGCTGGAATTTTATGGCTGTTTATGTCTCTCTAATATCCAAGTATAAATTCTCCCAAGTCGAGCAATTCTTAGTAAAACAAAATGCAAAACACAGCCCAACAAGAGATCACATATCCCAGGCCAGCTCTTAGCACAGGCAGCTTTTCGATGGGCGGATGCTGAAGGTGGTGAAACAGCCCTGATTTGCCTTACCTCTGCCAGGAGTCAGAGAGAGGCTGGGGCGTCTCTTGCAGTTGTTTTCTCCCCTGCCTCTGGCTGCACCAGGGATGGCTCTGCAGCACTCTCCCTCTCTTACTGGCTCACCACCGCCTCCCTTTCTCTGCCTGGTCCTTCTCTATCAGGAGGGTAACAATCTTGCCTACAGCCCAGTCTGGCCTGGAGATGGCTTTACAAGTCTCAGCAGCTGAGCTGACAGCCACCTCTCCATGGCCACGTCCTGCTGCAGATCAACAGTGGGGAGTGGAGAGCCTCCAGTCTCTCAGTTGTGCATGCTTTTGCTGTTCTGCTGCTTGCTTTCCTGGTAAAGAAACCGAGTTCACACTAAGATGGGCCCAAAAATATGCTTTCTGATATTTTCTTACTGCAGCAGTAGTTCTTGAGGAAGCTGTGGTTGCTTTTCAACCCCACTGATTCAACTCCATTGCTAAACAGACAGTTATCTGTGGGGATGGGGATGCTGGAGTTGGAGGACAGGGCTCTGGAACCTTTCCTGCTGCACATGGTGACAGAGCATCCACTGCAGTAGCACTTTCAGGCATCAGGGATGTCCCGTGGTGTGCAGGCTCTGGCTCCCTGTCACTGATATAATCTCCTCTCTAGGATGTGCTCTGGCCCCATGTCAAAGGCAGCAAAATGCTGAACGTGTCCCCTCAGGGTTCTTGCTCCAAGCTGTGCAGGTGTCACAAAAGTTTTTCTGGGTGTCCCTCACGGGAGTGCTGGTTCCCTGTCCTGTTTCCTCTGGCCAAAACTTCTAGGAACTATTGCTATTTCTGTATTCCCGAGACTGCTCTCTCCTTTTAACCAAAGTGCTTGGGCTGAAGTAGGTGATGTTCACAGACACATCTGAATCTCTGCACCCCATTCATCAGAGTAATGTTCCGTTCTAGAGATGGAGGCAGATTATGCGATGCAGAATTGCTGTGAGGGTGGGAAAATCTTATCGTTACCCTTTAAAAAACAGGTGGAAAGAAGGTCTTTTCGAGCAAAGGTCTTCATTTAAAAACACAATCAGGTTTCAATCTGCAAAACTCTGTAAAATAAAAAGCAAACAAGCTGTGAATGCAGGTGGTAGCCCTAGAAGCATCCACTGCTGACTGACTTTTTCTTTACTGCTCTGTCACACATCGTTGCATGTTTGAGATTCCTCACTAGTAGCTGAGAAAAAACCAGAGAGGATTTACTCTCATTAAATCCATAGTTTTGTGTACTGAAGGAAAAAAAATAATGGCTTGTGTTGAAATGTCTTTGGGAGGAAAGTGCATTGTTTTAATGGGAGTAGCTTTGGTAACTTAAAATGCACAACGAAGTCCAATCATCTTGACATTCATCTGAAGTATCCAGTCTCTCAGCTTATTCTTCAGTTGTAGTATTTGCAATACGCTCTTGGCTTTACGTGTCACGTTAACGTTTTTGTTTAGTCTTAAGAAAATGAAATTAAACTTCAGATTGTCCTTTCTGTATAGAAAAAAACATGAGTTTCCAATCAAAATCCAAATCTGTTTGGTTAATGACTTTCCTGAAGAAAACTTTCGGTGCTGTAGTCTTCCTGGTTATAATTATTCTCGCTGAATATCCAGAATCATATTTGCTTGTATTCTGTCTCCCTGACAAAATGTCTCTGATGTTAAGATTCTAATATCCTTATTTTGTTACAGAGTCATGATACTAGTTTAGCATTCTATTATTCACAGTGCTGAGACGATACGGATGGACTTATTAGGAGTACAGCTGTGGAGTTCATGCTGAGGTAGAGTCAGAGAGATGAAGGCACATTTCAGTCCAAGTTTAAAACTATAAGGAGGAGCAGATAGATGGCAGTCGGTGGTTTCAGTCTTGCTTATATCGACATGCTAATTGGCCCTGCACCTTTTTCCCAACTCAGTTGTTTTTTAGCATGGCACAAGGATAGATAGTCTAGAGAAGAGGAGACTGCAGGGGGGGATCTCATTAATCGTTACAGCTATCTAAACGGTGAGTGTCAGGAGGCTGGGGCAGCACTATTTTCTATTGTGTCTAGCAACAGGACAAGAGGTAATGGAAAGAAACTGAAACACAAAAAGTTCCATTTAAACATAATGAGAAACCATTTCCCTGTTGAGGTGAGGGAGCCCTGGCCCAGGCTGCCCAGGGAGAGTGTGGAGGCTCCTTCTCAGAAGAACTTCAAAACCCACCTGGACATGTTCCTGTGTGACCCGATCTAGGTGGGACCTGCTTTGGCAGGGGAGTTGGACTGGATGGTCTCTAAAGGTCCCTTCCAACCCCCACCGTTCTATGATTCTGTGATCCTGCCCTGGAGAAGGCTGCAGTGCACTGGCAGCACAGGCTGCAAACTGTGTCTGAACAAGACATATTTTAAAAAAGATGGAGGAAAAGATGTACATGTTGGTCACATAACTAGAATTTTTTTTAAGGAAAACTACGATAGACTTGCCAAAGGTTAGAAAGGTGAAGAAAAAGGAGCTGTCAAGGAAGGTTTGAAAGTCTAAGTGGTGATTCCACTAAATCCTTGACAATTTGACCACACTTGTGCACACAAGTAAGTATAAGAAATATTTAGAAGAAAAGAAGAACAACTGCCCTGTGTGTTTTCAGAGCACATATACATTCCTTCTAGCATTCACAAGCAGCGACTGTATGTGGAAGTTTAGTATGAACTGAGCCAGTACTAACCAAACAATTTGAGATAACCATTTTCCTTCCTAAGATCAATTAAAAAGTAATTTTATTTCAAGAACAAAACTGGCTAGAAGACTGGAAAATTGGCTGATAATTTATAGATAATTCTAACTTTGGGTGATGATGCCCACTAGCAACAAAATGCAAGAAAACAAGATCCTAGAGGTCTTCAAAGTGATCTCTTAAAATTTGCCAGAGAACTGATGGGGCAAGGCTTTCCTAGAGACACTGCAGACTGAGGGGTGGGTGCAGAGAGTCATCCCTCTCTGAGTGTTTGGAGGCCGCTGCCTATCACAGGGCTGTAGCCAGGCTAAGGACAGAGCTGCTGGGCCAGCCAAGGGTGCAGGAGGACACGGAGCAGGAGCTGCAGGAGGTCGTGGTCCTGCTCCACAAATCCGAGTTTCAGTTTCAATTCAGAATCCAGGAATCTGAGTTTCAAAGTTATACACAGCTGAAAGGAGGAGGAAGAAAATTTGTCTGGCATCACTAAAAGGAGTAGTATTTTGTCAGGGAGGATAGATTTATTGACTGTCTAAACTTAAGCTAGTTTTGTATTCACACTTCAAACGTTTTCATTACGTGTAAGGTTTACACTGGTACTGGCTGGCCATTCCCTGGTTGGTTTTATGAAAACCTTAACCTTGACATTTTGACAACTTTTTCCCTTTCATTTAGTCTCTCATTTAAAGTTGTTTTCATTGTCTGTGGTTTAGCAATTCCCTTGGTCCTTGGGCTTACACAACCCAAGCCCTTTGAAAGGCAATGGCTCTGCATGCCCTGTGGCAGCTCCCAGCACATTGTTTAGTGCTCAGAGCTTTGCCTCTGTGGCACTGCACCAGCATGATGCCAGGCTTTGCAGGCATTGATGCCAAATTTGCCTCCACACTGCCAAAATGTCCTGTGATAAAAACACGCTGGTGCCTTCAGAGCTTGCAGAGCTCAGCAGAGGATATGGGGATGGCCATTGCCTTAATGACTAGAGCAAGCTGCTCCTATTGTCTCTCCTGTCATGTATACACACAAGTTCTGTACCTCCCAGTGCAGCCTGTCTCCTGCACAGGAGCCCCATAAGTAGTTCTGGGTAACTTTTGCCTTGTGCTGGAACAAAGCTGTGCAGCATGCAAGGATGCTCCAGCAGTTCCATGTGTTGGCTTGGAAAGTCAAAGTTCAGCATCACTGTATTGGAGAAATGCCCAAAATCCCTTAGAATATAATGCAAGGTAAATCCTTTCAGCTACAGCTCTTCAAAGGTACTTAGACAGAAACACATGCAAGCTATGTAGGTTTACAGTGATGCAGGTGATTGCTGTCAAAGTCACCCTGGAATCTTTCCACAGCTCACACAAATACCTCTTGAAAGTCTGAGACTTGTTTTACTGATGTAATTCTTCTCGAGTGTTTTTGTCTGCAAAACTGCCATGGTTATTAATTCATTGTAGTTCATGAGGCACTGAGGCAAGGCATTTGGGTGTCAACGGCAGCACTTTGATAGACAAACAGGGAGAGAGAAGGTGTAAACTTGTTTACAAGGAGATATGGGAACTCACCAGCTCTGCAGCTGTCTGAGGAAAGCAATAACCCTCGCCTCAGCATCTTTGCACAACTTGCTTTAAGGCAGCATTATGTTGAGAAATTGCCATTTCAGTCCCACTGACTGAATGTGGGAAGATGGTCTTTCAATTTTGCTGGAAAAGGGGAAAATTGGTTTTGTGTGAAAAAACCCAAAACAACAGAGAAAAAGCAGTTAAGACAACATAATTCAGACCAAACTCCTGTTGGAGGCTGGAAACCTTGCCAGAAGGAGCTGCCAGGGACAGAAATGGCTGCAGAGAATCTAGGAATGTAAATAATGTGGTTGTGGCCATCAACCTGTCCTACACAAGCTGCCTTCATGTCCTCCTGCTTCTCTTTCAAATATTGTCCAGCATGTTGGTGATTGCATAAATCACATGCACCCTCTGGCTCCAGATTTTGGACCTCAAGATGAGAGCATGGAGATGCTTACTCTTACTGAAGGTAACTTTCTAACTCAAGTGTGAATTAGAAGCTAAGAAGAATGGTGACATTTTACAAGGTTAAGTCTATCTGAAAATGTAAAAGATTCTGCCTCATGTAAGGCCGAGGGGAAAAGAAGTTTGGGACTGCATTTTTAATATTGTTTGGGAATCCAAGTCCCTGAGACAGGCAATGCACATCTTCATGAGCATGAGGGAGCATTGCAGAGAGTGTGTGACCCTATGTCACTGTCTCCCTCCTGGAAACGGTGACAACATGTTTGTAACAGGAACACAGTTCCTCTTCCCAGAGTGGAGAGAGGCCATGGGGACTTGAGGATACAAACAAACACACACCACTTTTAAAAATCTTTGCTTCTGAATAACAAATACATGTCTCTCCATAAAGTGAGCATCTGAGGATTAACTAAGAAATTACAAATGTGGGATTTTGCTATTGGAATTAGGATTTAGAGAAGTCTAATGAAGTAAGGAGTGCAACTGGGCTTGAGACAAAATAGGCATGGCAATGACATTGATAAGGAAAACACATTTGGGAATCACCAAATAAAAACCTTCATTGATTTCTTCTGACATTAAGAAAGAAATAGCCAGGTCAACAGACTGAAAAACACTGTGTGAGGGGGAAAAGTAAATTACAGTCAGGTGATAACCCCAAATCAAAAGGAGTTCAGGAGAAAGAGAATGCCTAAACTCGATAGTTTATAACTGAACTTTACAAACATGGATGTTATTCCCCGAGGACACAACTGTATTGGTAATTCCAACAATAAAATTTAAAACAAAAAAAACCCCACCAATCTCAGAGGAAGAGGTTACATTGCGGTATCAATGCATTATTTGTTCTGCCATGCAAAATAAGGGAAAGACTTCTCATCCCTTTTTTCTATTGTATCTAGCAACAGGACAAGGGGTAATGGGATGAGGCTGGAACACAAAAAGTTCGACTTAAATGTAAGAAAAAACTATTTTACTTTGAGGATGAGGGAGCAGTGGAACGGGCTGCCCAGGGAAGATGTGGAGACTCCTTCCTGGGAGGTCTTCAAGACCCACCTGGACAGGTTCCTATGCGACCTGATCAGGGTGAACCTGCTTCTGCAGGGATGTTGGACTGGATGATCTCTAAAGATTCCTTCCAACCCAACCATTCTATGATACTATGATAAGCATCTTGATTAATTCTGCAGCATCCTGAAGTAATGCTCTGTCAGAAATGTAAACATTTTCTTTAAAATAAAAGGGAGTTTTGATCACTCCAAAGATTAATGGTACTTCATTACCAGTTTATTAATATTACAAAAATAAAAAATGTTTCCTCATATTAGTTTCTTTTTCTCACTTCAATTCTCACTTTAAATCTATATTAGATTTAAAAAATTGGCTCAGCAAACTATCTTTTCAACATACTTGCCACCGACAAGAACTCCAGACTGAAGCATTTACTGTGTTACCGTTTCTAATGCCAAGATCACAGTCTTGAGTCACCAATGAAGATTGGTCTGTGGAGCAAAGCAAAGTGCTTGTAGAGAAAGCTCTAAATGAAACAGATCAGTTATAAATGCAGTTTTTCTCTTATGACTTGAGAGGTAAATTCTTTGTGAAATAATACAAATCAATATGTTTGTTTTCTCTTTTAAAGTGTTATTCATGGAAAATGCTGTCTAGAAATAAGATTTTTTCCTAAACTTGGTTAGAAACAAGCCACTTGGAAAAAAAAAAATGAATGAGATGAGGCTCTGGGATATCTTGTCTTTGATTTCCTCTTAACTTCAGCAGTATTCCAAACTTCTTTTTTTTTTTGGGAAGATGTAAAGTGTAGTTCCAAACTGGCTGCTAAAAGTTATCTGTTTTTTAGGATGCCTCTGTGCACCTTATTTCTGTTAGAGGAATTCTCTTTCAGTCTGTGTGTATGTACATTTAAGCAATGTGTTTAACAGAGTGACTTTAGCATCTTGTGCTCATGGTTTGCAAACGCCTATGAGCAGCTCCATTTTTCAGAGAAACTTGCTGTGTTGGCATTTTGCTGCCTGGAAAGAAATGCTCAGGTCCACTCCAAGAGCTTTCCACTTTGCGACTTGTTTCAGAATCAGGGGTGTCTTCCCTTGATCTATCTAATCATCTGACAAAAGCAATATTGGGACTGTTTAAGGCTCAAGTTCCTGCATTTTTTTAATATAAAGAACAAATACCTTTAGCGTATGTATGTGCTTGTCCCATTATGTCCCTTATTGGTATCTGATACAGATAGGGTTTGGATCAGGCCTAGTGGCGTGTTAGGACAATTCATGTTATCACCCATCAGAGATAATGGAATTAATCTTGGAAAGGTTTCATTCTGCTTTAAAGTTTCTTGTTAAAAACTGTTTGGTTCTAGGGAGGAGAAAACCTGAGTTTTTAGGTATGCTAAACCGTCCTAAATAGACTGTTGTTCAGTGCTTAGAAGCATTTTTCTGCTAACATTAAATAAGTAAATAACCAACCCAGAAACACAGAGCAGCGATTTGCTTTCTGGAGCCTACTCTAGATGAGGTTCCTGGGTGTCTGCACTCCCAGGTATCTAATACCAGCATAATGTATCACAGGATGAACCCCTCTGACCACAGCTATTGCAAAACTAGTACTTTACCTTTGAGTAGCAAAATTACTCTCCTGTGGCAGCAGCTTATATAAGTTATGTTGCTGAGTTCTCTTTTCATGCTATCAGCTTTTTGTTCTTCCACTAAAATAATAAAGGTCAGAAAATGTTGATTCTAAATTGCAGTTGTGAATACAAACACTTCAGCTTTATTTGTGTGACTGTATTGCAGAAACCTCTCCTCACAAGCCAAAATGGAGCCCAAAATCTCTCAGAAAAGAGCAACGATCTAAAGCCTTGGCCTATTGTAATCTCTTTTCCAGGCTAAACCATCTTTGCTAGTAAATTATTTACTGAGTAGGAGAATAGGCTTTATTCATCAGAGAAGCATTAGAATTCAACAGGACTTGGAATACATATTTAAAATGTTTACTAGTGTGTATGAGCATATTCATTTAAAGCCTTTAGAGACCGAGCTTTTCATTACAACCTCAAATGAGGTTTACTCTCACTGTTTTTTAACTTTCCAGATGGTTAGATGCATATCTTGTTGGTTTTGGTTTTTGTGTGGCTCTTTGTTTTGTGCTGGAGGAGCACAAGTGAGATGTTCTCTGTGACTAGGGGGAGAAGCAAAATAGAACAAGCCATCCCCTCTAGCTGGGCAACAGGGCAGGACCGGGAATGAAGGCCTTCTACCAACAGCTGAGAGCTGCCTCACGATCACAATCCCTGGTCCTCATGGGGGACTTCAACCTGATATTTGCTGGGAAAGCCACACAGCCAAGCACACGCAGTTCAGGAGGTTCCTACAGATTGTTGACGACAATCAGTTCTGGGGCCAGTCTTGTTCAACATCTTCATCAACCACCTGGATGAGGGGACAGAGTGTACCCTCAGCAAGTTCCCTGCTGGCACCAAACTGGGAGCACTGGCTGATTCCCCAGAGGCTGTGCTGCCATTCAGCAGGATCTCGACCGGCTTGAGAGTTGGGTAGAGAGGAACCTCATGAGGTTCAATGAGGACAAGTGCAGAGTCCTGCATCTTGGAAAGAACAACCCCATGCACCAGGACAGGTTAGGGGTTGAACCGCTGGAGAGCAGCACTGCAGAGAGAGACCTGGGAGTGCTGGTTGATAATAAGCTAAACATGAGCCAGCAACGTGCCCTCGTGCGCAAGAAGCCAATGGCAGCCTGGAATGCATCAAGAAGAGTGTGAGCAGCAGGTCCAGGGAGGTTCTTCTCCCCCTCTGCTCTCATGAGGCCTCATCTGGAGTCCCGTGTCCAGTTCTGGGCTCTTCAGCTCAAGAGGGACAGAGAACTTCTGGAGAGAGGTCATTGCAGGGCCAACAAGATGATCAGGGGACTGGAACATCTTTCATACGAGGAAAGGATGTGGGACCTGGGGCTGTCTAGTCTGGAGAAGAGACTGAGGGGGGAATCTCATTAATAGTTACAAATATCTAGAGGGTGCATCCCTTTTTCTATTGTAGCTCTCAACAGGACAAGGGCCGATGGGATGAAGCTGGAACACAAAAAGTTCCACTTAAATATAAGAAAAAGCTATTTTACTGTGAGAGTGACAGAGCAGCGGAACAGGCTGCCCAGAGGGGTTGTTTCCTTGGTGGTCTTCAAGACCCACCTGGACCTGTTCCTATGTGACCTGATCTAAGTGAACCTGCTTCTGCATGCGGGTTGGACTAGATGATCTCTAAAAGTCCCTTCCAGCCCATACCATTCTATGATTCAAGATTCCCTTACGTGGCCATGGTGTGTGTGTATGCGTGATGGGGCAAAAAGGCACTGAGACAATGCTCTTTTTGCTGAAGAATACAGTGTGGTGGTTGCAGTGTTTTTGGAATATTACCTGATTATGCTAAGAAGCATTTACTAGCATTATACTGGACATGTTGCTCATTAAGCCTGTCTTGGAGCTCTTCCATTCCTGATACAATCAGAGCTAAACTGCACTAATGCTTCCTCGTAGCTATTAGCATTTCAAAAACTTACATTTTAAACCGTTCCTTCACCATTCCTCAAAATGTTGAGTCCTCTTTTGGATTACTTCTCAGAATTAAACACTGTGAAATATTTATTAAGCTTTCTGTGAAAAAGCTGGAAAATTCATTACTAATGCTGCTGTTACCAACTAATAAGTGGTTTTAGGTCTGCTTGTGTTTGATTTTTACTTTTAAAAATGATGGCATTGGTTGCAGCTACTGACTAGGAATAATCTTTCCCTGGGCCCTGAGCTGGCAGGCTTGTGTTTATGCTTAAAAGCTGAACCTCCTGACCTGTGCCAATAAACTCAACTCTGCTTGTATCAAGTAAAGCAAAACATTTTCCTACATTGTATGTTCTTCAATGTTTCTTGCAAGACTACTTCTGATTGTCCAGAACTAACTTCTCTCTTTTTTTGGCTAACACATGTGTACTAACAAGTCAGAACAGTATTTGCATCCTCTCTGCCTTGACATTGGCTTCCCTCTGTCCTGATACAGCAGTCCATAATCCAGTACATCTGTGAGTCTGTGATATGACAGGTTGTGGGCATTTTGATTAATCTGGGGTGCAAAACAGATGGATTTTGCTATTGCTGGGATAGTAGGCAGTGTTTCACTTACAGGAAAACTTCTGGATCACTTTCAGAGCTTTTCTGAACTGCTAACCTTCATTTCACGTTCTTAACATGCACCTTTAGCCACCATGTGTGGCTAAAGGGGTAGTTTTAGAGATGAAGTGATGCACACTCAACCCTTGCTGATGGTCAGAAACTCTAAAGTGTCACTTTAAAGACACTTTCTCTGGACTGTGGGGCTCAAGGTTTACCATGAAGTGGCAGGGATTAAGGCATTTATGTGTAACATCCTCTATGTAAAAGAAATCACAGTCCTCAAAGACATAGATGTTAAATACTTTATTTTGCCATCAGCTATCCTATGTAGATGATGGTATTTCAATACACATAGCTGTGTTCTATTTAACTACAATAAGAAAATTCAATATAAAACTCAATGATCTAAATTAGAGGCACTTTAAATCAGTGTTCCTAAAATACCCAACTCCCAGTGCTCCATCAGCAGCGTGATGGGATCAGGCTGCTCCTTCCTGTGCTCTTCAAAGGGATGAGGAAATGAACACAGACTGGATCCTGCTCTTCTGGAAGAGAAAAAAGCAGCACAGTGTGTAATAATATTACAAGGGCATGAAGCATAAACCAAACCCTGGTCTTCCCCTCTGCTTCTCTCTTTTTTTTTCCCCACCTCAAATAACACCAGGTATTTTATTGTTCCTATATTACCTAGAAATACATTTCCTTCTAGCTGCAGTAAATGTCTCCTTCCCTGGGAAAATAAATAGCTCTGAAAATGTTTACTTGCTGAGTATGTGCAAAACTATCAAGAGTTAAGTTAAATTCACAGGGACAAGAAATTCCCTGGCTTTGTTATGCTCTTCACAGCACTGCTAGGCTGGGCTCACTGGCAAGTCTAATTGGTGTTCCAAGCCCAGTGAGGTCCCTCTGCCCCCTCTGGGAGGCTGCAGCCAGCCTCAGCCTTCAAGGAGCTGCCCTTCCTAGCTGCTGTCTCTGCTTGTTGAATTGACATGAGACAAGTTATTACCATATAAATGAGATAAGATCTTAGATAATTGCAGACTGAAGGTAACACTAAACTGGGCTGCTTGTAGCTGGAAATTTCAAGTGTAGCTTTCTAACTTCAATGGTATTTTTAAAAAATCTGTATATTTTCTCCTTCCACCTACTAGCCATGTCTATAAATAATATAAAAAGCCCTAATGTTTTCCATCAGACTTTCACCAGTTGTGAATTTAATATTTTTTTGATCTGGAACTTTCCTAGTGCCTTTCACATCTCCCCTGTTGGTTATTGTGAAAGCTGTGTGCAGATGTAATAAAATTGCTTTGATAAAAATATGTATGTCAATCACTTCAACCAAAACAATCCAGTACAGTAACTTCATTCCATTTTCTTTAGAAAAAGTGAAAGAAAATATTGTTGACTGATTCCTTTATTGTCACTGTGTGGTCTGGCCATGCCAGAAGGTGGGTGGCTGAATTTAGAAGACAGTTTTAATCTAGGTTGGTATCTTTATTTTCTGTTCCCAGACATCTGACTGTAGTGTGAAATGTAATTGAGGAAAAACATGATGTTCTACTGCGGTAGTATCTGTGTTCATTTTCTCCCTTCTGTGTAGGACATTGTGATGGGTTTGTGTGGAGCTGCTTATGTTTGGCAACAGGGGCAGGGGGCTGCAGTGCTGCCCCCATAAACAGTTCCCCAAACATCCCTCAGCTCTGAGTTTGATTCCACCTCTGGCTCAGCCAGGCCAATCTGATGCCTCTGCCATCTCTGCTTAGGACGGGAAATTTGTAGTGTGTAGGAGGAGGTGGAAGGGTGAGGCAAGATGGAGATGACCACACAGACCCTGCAGTCAGAGGAGGAGGAGGAAGGGAGCAGGAGCAGCACCAGACCAGACACCCCTCTGCAGCCCAGAGTGAGGGAGCAGGCTGTGCCCATGACCCGTGGAGGACAACAGCCAGACTAATAGTTGCCAGCAGCTCTGGGAGGACTCCATGCTAGAGTGGGGTGAGTGTAGTAGATCCTGTGCCAGAGGGGGTGAGGGTTGGAGACCCCCCGCCAGAGGGGATGAGTGTTTTGTACCCCGACCAAGATGAAGCAGAGAGGAGCTGCAGCCCCAGGATGAACGCACATTGGGAAGCCAAGCCCAAGATAATGCTGCAGTTTGGTCACCAAAGTTACCTACATTATTACCAATTTTGTAGTCTTTAAACCTGAAGAAGGGATTTTTGAGACGGATGAGATATTTCAAAGAAAACTGTGTCCATGTGAAGAATGGGAAATGTGTTCCTTTGGAACACAGGAGGGTTTAAAACAGTCAGCTCTCCCATCCTGTGAGTCATCCTATGGATGCAATGATATCCAGAGAATATTGAAAACTAGACAGAGAGGACATCAGGTAGCAGGAGAAGAAGCTTCAAACAATAGAGGCAGACTGAAAGAACAATAAATGCTGAGATTAATATTTCAGCAGCCTATTTAAAACCATGTTATTACAGTGCTTGAGGCATTAAATTTGCTGGGCTGACTAGTGTGGTAAATCAGTTTATTTTAAACATTGTGCAGTCTTGGGGAGCTTGCAGAAGTTTTCCACCAAGCTAATGCATTACGCATCTGAATTGGACAGAAAAAAGTGTAAATCCTACACGTAATAAAAGTCAACGGAGGAGTAGAAATGCTGGGAGTTTAAAAATATAATATGAAAAGTATCTAAGGAGATTAAATCTTGTAAAGAAAGAACAGTGAAGACAAAGGAAACTTTACAAATAAGAACAACGAGGAATTTCATCACGAGGTTACTCAAGAGTATTTAGGATGTGCTTTTCTGACTGATTAAAGTTGTTCCTGCATCCAGCCTGCGCCAGCTCACACAGACTTTAACGTCTTTGCAGTGTTACAATGGAGTTTGATTGATGGGCATTGGAGCTGGAAAGAAGTGAAAAAAAATCCATCTTATATTCTTGAAGACCATGAATGTGTCTGATGTGAACGAATCTTTCAGCGTAGCACAGCATGTGTGCTGTAAGACTTTACAAAACTATGTTTTAATGCCTTCACAGTGTAAATAATAGAATGAATTCTTTAAGTCATGGGCTTGAGGTCACTGAAAGTTTTCCTTCCAACCTCCTCATTGGCCTTTCTGCAACATGAAAGGGCATGAGGTGGGGAAAGAAGCAAGCAAATAGGAATATTAGCTATGAACCAAAGCACTGGCGGCTACCTTTAAGCACTTAGTTCAGCTGCTAAGGATCAACAGCCTCTGTGTATACACCATCCTTCTTCCACCTGTGGCAGATACTTTTTCCAGTAGTGCAGTGCTTGTTCCTGTAGCCCTGCTTCAGCTTAAATCTGCATGGGAGCACTGTACTGAAAGCACACGAAGCCCCTGATGGATGTTCTCCTTAAAGACAGCTGCTGCCTTCATTTTGCGAGTTCCCACACTGCTGAGAGATGGTGCAGGCAGACAAAACCTAAGCCTTCTTGGGTCACCCCTGAATCAGAATAGCTGTAGCTAGGGCTCTGCGTATATTGGCTGACATTTTGCAAGAAGAACGGGAAACAAAGTCATAGTCTCAGTTGTGCTGTGGTATAATGACATGTCTTCGGTTTTTCCAGTTGTCATGTTGGTTCCTCTGCTGGCCAGATGGCCCATTTGAAACCAGCTCATTTGAGTTTTATCTCCTTGGTGTCAGCACTTGCTTCCTGTCTGAACTTCTTAAATACAGCCCTGGAGTCATATCCAACCTTTAATTTCTGAACACAATTCACCTTGCAGCTAATCCTCTGACACAGAATTTTTTCAGGGTTTGAATCATCTTTGAAGAATTCCATAAGGAAGATTCAAAGCTTTTTTCCTAATGTTTTCCTCTTTCTTTATCAGGGAACTTTGTTTCAAAAACTCGTTAAGATCTGATTGTGAAACAAAACATTAGCAGTCATAAGCACTATGCTACTAAAATCTTTGTTACATAACTAAAAGCAAGCCTCAACTGGAGCCTGTTTGGGTTGAACACCCTTGTGTAATCTTATAGCAAAACTATTCCATTAACAAGTGACCGGAGTGTCACATAGGACTTGTTTCAAGTGCCCGAGTGGATCAGGTTGTCCTATGTTTGATCAGTTCACATAAAGCCAACATGGGTTTGGCAATCATAATGGTGAGGTATTTGGGTGGGACTGCTCTCCTCTCTGAGCCCCAGGACCAGGCTAGACCATGAGGGAGCTCCTTCTTGCCCCATCTAACTGAGTCTCCTCTCAGAGGGAACCTCAGTTCACTGGGATGAACCCGTCTCATGCCGAAGGTCTGGCATAAGTCAAATCATCTATTTGCTTGATGCCTTTTGTTCGAATAGCACGTGAAGATGTATCAGTATTTTGATTACTAATTCTGGAAGCTCTATACTTCAGAGGTGTTTAAGAGGGCTGCAGTATTCGTAAACCTCCCTTTCTTGCGTTTATCAGTCTTTTTACCTCACCTGTGCTGTTTGATGCAATGACCCAAAGACTTGGGACAATGTTTATGTCTGGATCAAAGGAGTGTGTAGTTTTTGACTGTTCCTCTGATGTATTGTCACCTGAAGAAACTGTGGCCTGCATTGTGACAGCAGGGAAGTTTCAGAGTGTCTAGTTCTGGTGTAATCTTGGCACGTGCAAAGAAATATCCGTTTCAATTTAAATTGTCAGGAATCTCCTTTTGCCAGCCCTTATGCCAACTCTACTCCAACCTGAATAGCTCCAGGTCTAAAAGTAGCAGAGAGTGTCAGTGTAGGACTACATAGTGACTTTAATAATAAAAAATACCTAGGGTGGTTGTGAGCAGTTCGGAAAATGGCTGATGTGTATGTACTGTCTGTCTACCTCTTGCAAAAGTTGGAATTCCTCCTATGGCAGATCCTTGGGCTGAATATCCAGGGACCTGGATTAAATCTTAAAGTGGTGGAACGGTGAAAATACTCAAGCAGATTTGCTGGGTTGTTACCTACACATATCTGGGTTGTAAGGTTTTATGTAGCCAGTAATAGATGGTCCATCTCAAATTGCTTATTGGTATTTCCTTTCTGCCCGTGTACATAGGTGCTGACGGTTTTAGTATGTGGGATCTGGGCTGCTGCCCCTACTCTGTGTGGTTTATGTGCAATGCTGAATACGTTCTCTGCTATCTACGTTCATGTCCATGTTTTGGAGCAGGAAATTTTTCCCTTGTCTATAAACTTCTTTGCCTCAAAGTGTTTATAATTTAAAAAAGAGGTTTGAGTGAAACTCGTGGAACTTGTGGCAAATGTTTTGTCAGAGGCTGTACAGCTAAAGTGCTCCAATCCCTAAACCTAATCTATAGCAGGGAAGCAAACACATACCACTCTTGGCTACAGTAGGATTAGATCTAAAACAAATGCACTGAAATTGAATAACATAAAAGTAATGAAAAGGTCTCCGTTCCCAAAATTCTCCAAATACACCTGATGTTTATATTGTGATGCTATATTTTGACAAATAATAAAAAGCTTATGGAATGTTTGGATCCTGAAAGATGACTTAAAAAGTACTTGACAACTAAACTTTATGTATCAGTAAATACTTAGGCTTTTAAGAGACCTTGAGAGCTATTGTTGACTATAAAAACATGAGTTGCTGTCTGGAAGAACAATATTGGAAACATTGATTCAGTGAAATGTGCAACATAAAACCCTCAGAGTAATAAACAACATAGTAAATGCTGTTGGTGTTGTAATTGTTTAAAAAGTACCTTCAAACCTGAAGCTGAGGCCACGTAGTTAGAGCAATGAGTGAAGATGTGACAAATTTATACTGAGTTCTCTCCTTGCCTGTGGATTTTCCATGTGATCTGTCTCTGTGTAGTTCAGCTCCCTGAATGCTGGCTCAAGATGTCCAGCTGAACTGCTGCTTAGATTAACTGCTGAGGTTACCATCTGTTAGCTGAGTGTGTGCATGCTTTTGCTTCACGTGTGCAAGAGGTTAAAAGTACCAGCTTTTATTAAAAAGATCAGGCTTTATGTATTGCATGTGTGACAGGTGGTCACAGTGCATGCAGCTTCATGCAAATGAGACCTTGTCAAGTAATGGTAACTTGACTGATACTGCTTTCCCACTTTGTACTGCAGAGCATTTGGGTTCTGTGATGTAAGCCATAGAATACCAGAGACAAGTGGTTTTGGGTGGTTCTGTGTAAAGGTTTATTTTCCTATTGAAGTAGTACTTAGTCATGCGAAACATTTTCTAGCTTGAGTTCAGCTTGCTATTAGTCACCACTCCATGCAGTTCACTGGCTTTATGCCTGTGGCCACATCTCCCTGACCCGAGGCAAAACACAATGCTGTGGCAGCTTGGGGATGTTCTCCAGCAGCTCATCTCTCTGCAGGGCTGGTGTTCCCACTGATCATCCAGTGCTTCCTCTCTGTCTGGGGCACCACACATGAGATGAAGCCACTGTTGTTAGGGAGTTATTGAAGAGGAACTGTATTGACAGGGAGACTTGGTATTAAATTGTGTGTAGGTGCAGGAGCTGGTGGGGAAAAAATACTGCCTGTGACAGAGATGAAACTGGGTTTGGCCTGAGGAAAGATCTTCCAACAATTGGCATAACCTATTCTTTTACCTTGTCACGGCTTATTCACTGACTGGCAAAGGTGTATTAAACCATTTAGTACATTCTTTCTCCAGCCATGGATGATAGCCAGAAAAAAAAATTAAATCGTATTTTCCCCAAACTGTTATTGTTGTTAACTTCCAGGACAACTTCCATAACTGAAAATGCCATGGGGCCTCACTGACGTATTTTATAATTTGTGGTCAATGACAGGCAGCTAAGCAGATTCTGCTGCATGAGAACAGCATGGACAAAAGCAAGTTTTTAATCTTGGGTTTAGGACTGAGAGGTTTTAGGTTAAAGCTATGTTGATCGTTTCACTTTTTTGTGTTATTTCTGACTCATTACCACTAAAAGCTGTCTGATAGAAATGCAAGTCTTGGCCACTGTCAAACGTAAGCAGAAGCAAACAGACCTTCCACCAAAATAAATAATAATTCAGTTATTTCTGCTGCTAGCCTCTGTGAGGACATGGTAACAGAAGGCTTTCACCAGTTGTTTAAGCATCCTGTGAAACTGTCTTTCCTCCTCAGGCTGGCAGACTTCAGTATCATCCTTTGTTCTCAGAGACAGAGCTTGGGCAGTACTGCTGACCTCAGCAGTGATAGTTTTCTTAGTCTCTTGTCATATCTGGATGTGAGAGTGAAGTAGAAGATTGTTCTAGGCTTGCCTAGTAGGAGGATGCTTTTCAAGAGAATTTACATAAGACACCTTTCAAGTTCTTCCTTACTCTGATGTGTGGCTTGAGCCAGCGAGCTTTGCTGCAAAGCTGTATTTGTTACTTCTTCCCTCCACTTGGAAAGATACGCTGTATGCTTACTTTGCATCCTGTATATGGAAGAAAGGTATGAGAACAACCAGTACAAGGTCAAAGCTCTATTCAAACCTGATAATTCAGGCTAAAAGCAAAGGCAAACCTCCTATTGTCAGGGCATCCCAAGGAGTGGGGAGCCTGTGTGGGAGAGGGCCCAAGGGATGTGGAGAAAGGGATAAGGGAAGAGACAGGAAAGTCCTGGCAGGGTAGATATGTGTATTTTAGGTCTGTTGGTTTATTGTGCCTGAGAAGCAGTTCTGATTGGCTAAAAGGAGTGGGCTATAAAGTGAATATGTGAAGTCTAGAGTAGCTGAGCTCATGGGTATGTGTCCTGTCTAGATGATATTAATTTTACAACTCTGTCACAGGTTTGGGAGCCAACACTGTTTGTTACTTTGTTTATCTAATTTGTTCATGGTACTTTTTTCTTTTTTTTTTTTTTTTCTTAAATACTGACTCACAAGCCAAATGACTCTTGAATGTGGAGTTTCTAGATAGGGGCTTGAGCCACCACTATAGGAGCAACTCAACTTCTGATTAGCCCTTAGAGAAGTCCCAGCGCAAGGATTAGATGTGGCTGAATAAGAGAGAATTTGTAGGGCATCCTGCAGCAAGTAAGTTTTTGTTGGTGGTGAAGACATTAAAGAGAAAAAAATTCTTTCTTAACTGTTGTTTTTAATGAATAAAAAGTGTAGAAAACTGTGGTGTGCTTTGCTGGTACTTCTCTTTTACTTGAATATTGAAACCAAGAAACTCCCCAATCATTTACAGGCAAACTGTGCGTGTTACTGTTTCCCAAGAAACCTAGCTTTGTGGGCAGAGAAAAACCTCTCTCATGTTGCTAGCAATCTCGTTAGCCAGTTACACATTTCAGTAGACTTAGTGTGACAGTGGGTCAGCCTGTAGGAAGCAGGTCAGGAGTGATCAGTGCTCTGTCTGCGGAACTGTGTTGCAAAGAAAAGTGCATTGAAAGCTAGAGGGATGAGAAGTCTGGCTGGGAACAGCTCTTTTACTGGTCCATGCTCTCCATCTGGTCTGTTGGTGAATGAAGTGTGTGCTTTGGGTGAAACTGGTATGAGGGAGGACACAATGCATTGTTCTCCTGCATTCATCCACCTGTTAGTGAAAAAAGTCAGAGTGCAGATCTGAAAATGCAGTAGGTACCTCTGCAGTCTCCTTTGTGTCTGTTTGGAGATCATTGAGTTATTTCTCTAAGTAGTTTGTCAGGTCCAAGTACTGGCATGGGTGCAAACAGAGGCAGTAATCTGGAGTCTTGAATGCTGTGTTTAAGTGGCATCAACTTCCTGCAGTTTTCACTGTCCAAACATTAGGAGACTTACAGCTCTAGGTTCAAAAATCAGCCTTTAGTCCAGAACACCTCTGCATCTCTCTCCTCTTCTTCCAGAATATTCATAAGGTACAGAGAACAGGAGAAAGAAAGCATCAGTCTGGACTCGGTAGACTTTTGTGAATTTCCACTAATGCGTAACACTTTCCCCAGCAATGGATCATCGCTTCCTTAGGGCTCTTCCACTCCAGTGAACTTGTAGTATGAGGCCTGATGTGATGAAAAAGTCCAGGCAATTGATACTGAGCCAGGGCATTTCCTCACAAAAGCTGTTGTGATCCTGTTTGTTGTCATGGGGACACCTCTTATTATCTTTGGATCACTTTTGGGCAACATGCAGTGTAAGCAGGTATAGCTTTACATGGCTTAAATTTAAAACAAAATTATTACAATGTTGCTTTCACCTCCTCTGCTTGGCAGCCTAAGGTATTATTTATTTTTCCATGATACAAGCTTTGGGCAAAGACTGTCTATGATTTTGACTCAAAATCTGTAGATGGAACAATTACTTTGGTAAAGATTTCATTGTGGCATTTGACACATCACAAATTGCCCAGCATATATAATCCTATTAACTGAAGTGGAGAGATGAGATCCTTTTATGCTTAGGATCAACAAACACTGAACGCTAAACTCCACTTATCACAGACAGCTAACTAAATAGGCACAGAGAACTGGGTCTGATGGTTGGCTACTTGACTCGCCAAAGTAAATACAGATAATACCACATATTCTAACAAAGCCAGAGTGAAACCCTGCTGCTGCTTTTTCAAAAGTATCTCTAAAATCTGTTTGTTTGCTTTTCCTCACGTAAAGTTGGGCTTGCTTACTTTTTCCCTCATTAAAATGTTCTTCATGTTGCAGCATTACTAACTTTTTCCCATTTGTTAAATTAATGCAAAAACTTCTTGTACTTAACACACTTTCCACCTCTTAAGTGACGTGGAGACCCTGCTCCAGGATGAGCTGTGACATGCTACAGCAAATAATATTCCTTTCAAAAATACTGTAGTAAACAAATACCAGTAAATGTACAATGTCAAGCACATGGAACTTGGAATAACAACTATGTTCTATGCAATCTTTCTTCAGTGGCACTGTGTACATTTGCTGTGATGCAATCTTCAATTCATTGCATATTTATGCAGGACTTGTTTCAAAACTTGGTGATACACATTTAATAAGGATTTTCATGCATAATCTCCGAAGGATTTGAATATATTTTTTAAACTATATTATTTTCTTCCATTTGGGTAAAGATTATAACTGATGCCAGCGCAAAGCTGTCTGTATGTGGACAAGCCCTACAAAGAGGTGGCACATCTCTCCTTCAGTTGTTGAGTCCAATCTTACCTCACTTTTATACCAATCCAGAGCTCCTAAAGCTTCATCTGTGATGCATTTTATGCAACCGTTCCCTGTTGTTTTTTTGCAACTTCCTATACAAGTCCTGGTCTTGTGCTTTTGGAGTTGATATTTGCAGGTTTCAGAAGTTAAAATGAGTCCTTGGACTCATTCTTGTTTTCAGTAATGTTGTCCTCTGTGTCAGAGCAAATGCGTGTAGAAGTCAGTCTTCACTGGTGTTCCCTGCTCTTCTTTAAGAGGACTCTGGTCCCAATACGTTTAAGTAAAATAAATACCTTAAATAATTTTGGTGATGCACTTGGTGGTTATATTGCTGGTTTTAGTAGATAAATGGTATCTACATCGTTAGGAAATATGTTGAGAATTACAGATTCATAATTCAGGTTGGAAGGGATCTTCAGAGGTCATCTATTCCAACTTCCTCCTCAAAACAAGTCTAGCTAGACCAGGCTGTCCAAAGGTACGTCTGGTCACCATCCTGGGTGTGATGAAGCCCGTAGATTGCTCCAGAATATCCAGGCCAGCCAAAGAATTACCTGTAATTGATTGTTTTAATGGTGTGAAACAGGATGCCTCAGTTTGCTCCTGGGTAGACAGAGGAATAAAACACAGTTAACTACACTGCAGTTAGTTGTTGGCGGAAAAGACAAGAATAAACCCTGGACAAATGAAGAAGATGAGGATGGAAAACAGGGCAGCATGGAGAGATGCTGTGAGTCTTCGAATGCTCAGCTGAAAGAATGTGAAAATAAGCTCCACAGGTTACAAATTTTTTGTCAAGGAATTTCTTATCTTTCATGGAAAACTTACCTCTAAGTGCTGTTGCAGGCTGTGGGCATTTATTCTGGAGAGAAGCCGCAGTGTTTCTAATGCGTTTTGTTGCATGTAGTGTGCGTCTGCCGTGGTGTGATGTAATGTAACATGGCATGTGGTGTTATAAATAGAATGATGAGATCTTGCAAAAACCTGCCTGGCAGGCAAACTCACTGTATCTCCTTTTGAAAGGCTTCCTGAGCTCTCCACTACACTCCCTTTTGTTAAAGGGTACTTCCGACCCTGGCACCCTCCTGCTCAGATTCCCAGGGAGTGGTTGGGATAGAATGGTTCTTTCTCCTGAATTCCTTTGCTTGTGAGCAGCACAGCAAGGACTTTTGGGGGGGGGAGGGGGCGGGGCAGTGTCTTGCTTCTCATAGTTCCTGTCTCTCCTTTAATCTGTGTGTATGCATTTGTAATTTGCTCGGTGCTATGAGCAAGATACTAATTTTAGCAGTCTTGTGTAATTACTCTGAAGTCACTGGGGCTAATGCATGTGCACAGTATAGCTCCAATCAGAATCTGGCCTTATGTTGTCTTAATATTGTTAGCTGTTTTCTTTTTTTTCCCCGTCAGTAAATGCAGTCTTCATAGGCTTAACAGCAATGCTACTCTTAGAATTATATTCAGACAATGTTTTAAAATAGATTATTACCCCTTGCCCATACACAGACTTCCAGCCCCTCCTGCTTATTCCCCATGCTGTGTGCATTGGTGCACAGGCATCTCAAGAAGGAAGCCGATCGTGTAGGATTCAGCCCGGACACTGGCTTGCCACCCTTAGGCTCAACTCAAGCGGGCCTGGTTTTATCCCTTTCCCCTTCAAAACTAGTTTAAAGCCCTTCCTGTGAGCCTCACTGACTCGTTCACAAGGATCCTTCTTCCCCTTCGAGACAGACGAACTCTGTCTGTCACCAGAGCAGGCGTCATGAAAATTTCACCATGGTCAAAAACCCCAAAGTTATGTTGGTGGCACCAGCCTCAGAACCCCCTGTTCATCAGGTGGATTTTCCTTATTTGTTCAGTATCCCTCCATGCCATGAGAGGAGTAGAGGAGAACACCACTTGTGCTCCCGAGCCATCTAGCATTCTCCCCAATGCCCTGAAGTCCTTTTTAATAGCTTTTGAACTTCTCTCTGTAACCTCGTCAGATTTAGCAGCTGACAACATGAGAGCAATTCCCTGGGCTTTCTGGCAGTTTATGGTCCCCAGGTTGCCCTGTGCTCTGTGGAACAGTGCTGGGTTACTATATTTATACCTATCAGTTAAGAATACTGCTTTACCTAACTGCTTTACCAGCATTTATTTCTAGAACATGGGAGTGGTCGTGGCAGGCTTTGTGTGGTTTCTGAAGAGTGAAGAGGAACAGTCAAACTTCCCACTGATAATAAGCCCATACATAAGAAAACATCAGGGAAAATGTTAGCATGTGAACGCTGCATTGTGTTGAAACTCCACACATTGTGTTTGGCTCAGTAATTTAGGCAAAAACAAAACAGGTTTGGCCTAAAGCAACATAGCTCTTGTTAAATCTCACAACTCACAAAAGATTTTAAATGCTATAGTGTTACAAATTAAAATTTTATATGCATGATTGGATGCATATCAGGGGATAGTCTGTAGTAAAGTCTTTTTTCTTTCCTTTTAATCTTTCCAGCTATGCTGAAATATGGTCCTTTATTAAACTTTATCTTGTGTTGTGTCACCCTGTCTCTAGTGTTGCATGTCTCATCTCCATTTGGATCTGGTACACCAAGTGCTGTTGCCTTTCAGGTTACTCTAAGGGCTGCTCTCTGCATCCAGAATTTTTCTCCTCTCTTAATTTATTCTCCTCCCGATTCAAGGATTTATTTCTATCTGCAGTACGTAAAGGTAGTCAGACTAAGTAACAAAAGCAAATGTTGCTCTTCTTTCTGTCACAGACCATTTTTCTTGTGGATCTAAACATGCACTGCTCCTCAGAAACAAGTGGTTCTAGTGCAGACTGCAATCCAAAGCATGTGCAACAAATTCTGGACTTCTGCAACTATTTAATTGATCGCCAGGAAGTGAGATAACTACAGTGCCCTCCAGTACTGATCAAGCAGCAGTAATAAATGCTAATGAACATGCTAATGCTAATGAATAAAGGCTAATGAACTTGAAACATTCTTGGTCTCAGATTTCCCTCATTTGAAATGAAAATGCCCGGTAAACCATAGGAGTACTGGAAGAAACAGCAATTGCTTCTAAGATCTTCAAAATTTAGTCACTGTGGTATCTTATCTCTCATTGCTGAGAGATAAGCATGAAGGGGTCACTAAATGAGCTAAGTGGATGCTGTAGGATTTTGGAAACTTTTACGTGTATTTAAACTGCATTTTAAATGTGTAACCACATGAAACTGGAATTCAGAAAATCAATAGAATCTGAACTTAAGCATGACTTCAGTCATGTTGAGAAATACTTCCTACAAGAATGGGAATAAATTGTGTAAAATTATCAAAGGCTTTTAAATTTTTTTTACAATTGCCTTGTAATAGGACATAGAGAGCATCAGAAACAGTTAACTGAAAGATGAGGAGAAGCTAATTCCCCCTGAACTCCTCACCTTTGACTGAAAGTACTCGAAAGAGGTGACTGGAGGGAATTAAGGTGTCTCCAACTTCTGATGTGTTAATACCTACTACTTAATCAAGCAAGAAGTTGATTCTTGGAAGAAAAGAAGGTGCATCTGCATCTGATGTAATGTTTCTGCATCAGTCACCTACATAGTAAAATCTTGTTTAAAACAAATCCCAGTGAAACAGTTTTTACATATTTTTTAAACAAAATAAAGAAACAAATAAATACCAATACCAAAAAACCCTAATGCATGGGTTTGTTCTTCCATGACACTCATGAGGGATTCCTTTTTACTGAAAAGACTAGTAGTTTGCCTGCTTAGTCTTTGTGTATTTGTTTTGTTTCTCTATTAACAAAACTTACCAAAAAAAAAAAAAAAAGAAGCAAGGAGAGGAAAAAAAACCCAACCCAGCTTCCTTACATGATCCTGCAGCGAATGTTAAGGACACCTACCATACCTCACTGCAGCAAATGTGGTCAGCCTCCTTCAAGTAAGTGGTCAAACAAAGGGTTTTCCGTTTGTTAAACTACAGTACACATTGCAGCTGTGCAATGAAATTTATTCTTCATGAATCTTGTTTGAGAGCTGTCCTCAGGAATTTATGTGCAATTCTTCCATAGTTGTCTTTGAGCTTAATAGTCTCCCAGAGCAGCTGAACTAAATGCCCAACAGACTTTCGTTTGCTCCTGTGCATCTTGATGGTAGGAACAGCTGAGATACAAGTTTGTGTATCATTCTGTCTGTAAGCAATAAGATGCACTGAAGAGGAGTCTGCCTCTGCCCTGACCTGTTAGGTACGTGCCATGCTTGTCCTTGGTGGACGTCAGTCTCTGAGTATCTTTACACAACCGTTTTACCTAGAGAAGCTGTGTTCAAAATAACTCTGAAGTCACTAATCTTTCTATCAAGATTATTTTGCACTGAATGATATATAAAACAGTTTATTTTTTTAGTACTTGAATTTTATTGTTACTAAATGAGGAGTTGTTTTATTATGAAATATGATGATGAAAATAATTAGCTGCCCTCACTATTGAGAGTTAACGTAATAAGCTATTCTTGAGACCTATCGTGCTAAAGATGGGTTTTTTAAAGTGTTCTCTCTGAGTAATTGTTTTCTGTGTTATCTGGAGAGACAAGTATATTTACATTATAGAAATAATTGCAGTCTGCTAAAATTGGCCACTTTCACAAAAGCCAAATATTTTTTTCCCCCTCTTTCTACCTAAAAGTACAATTTTGATATGGAAACTATCTTCAATTACAGCAATATGGGGTCAAACTTTTCAGAATGTATTTTCTGGTCATGCTTCATTGTGCTGTGTCAGTCTCGACCTCAGTCTCGTCTGCCCCACTCTCAGTCAGAACACATCCTGCCTACTTATTTTCTTAAGCTTTGTGGGTTTGTTTGATTTTTTTTCTTTGTGGTTTTGTTTGTTTGGTTTAGTTTTCACTCCAAATTTGGCTGAAAGATTTTTAATCTTCCCCACTTCTCATCTCTGATTAGGCTTCTCCCGTGTCTAGAACTGCCCTTTGGCGCTGCTGAAGGGTGTTGGGGTTTGGATGATAATACGGTCTTTATGGTTTACATTTAAACAGAAGGCCAGCCTGCTGGAGGATGGTTGCTGATCCTCTGGGCAATAATGCCTGTTCCTGGTTTATAAAAGGGGCCAGTTCTTGTGCTCGTGGCCAGTAATATTGGGACTGTGCTCTCTGTGGGCTCCTTGACCCCTTTGCTGTTTTTAAGTATGGGAGAATGAACACTGCTCTGGGCTTCTGAATGATTATCATAAATGTTTGTTCAGAAGTAGATTGTAGTAATATTGGACTAAGTACAAAGGGTTTTTTGTGTCCATTAAGATGTACAGGGCCTTTGTTTTGATCTGCGCATATGCTAACTTTGAATAGAATGGTTAATGTCTTATTACTGCTTGGAATGACAAACCTAAGTATGTTTGCTTCATCTATTATGTGCAATACAGAAAACAAACAAATTTACAGGCTTTTTTCACAAGACACCAAGGTGTGGTTAAAACCAGTAGAGATGGAGAATACCATTCATTTAGAATCTTAAACTCTGGACAAACATTATCAGAAGAAAAGTGAAACATTAGCTTCAAGGCTGGGAGTAGGTGGTGAAACTAGAGATAATGCTGTTAAAATGACTTTAATGAGGATGAGGTGGTCTTTGTTAACAAAGTCTCCTGCTCCTATACTTGTAACTGTGTGTTGGTGACAGATGCAATCCTTTTATAAAAAACAAAGACACGAATGCCTATAAATGTAGGTGCCAGGTAATGATTTGCACTTGTGGGTTTTTGTCACCTTTTCTGGCCTCAGTAAATATTTTCCTCCTGAAGTGTTTGTCATGGTAGTTAATAATATGAAGTTATTATACAGCTGAGGACTTCACTCAAGGCTGACGTTACATTAGGCAGTGCAGCAATATTAGAATAGACAATGTTGTCTACTGAGCTTACTCTCCAAAAAATCTAAAGCAGACTAATAAAACAGCCAACCAACAGAAAAATGTTACAAATTAATTTCTATTTGAAGCATGACCTATGCCAGGGAAAGAATAAAATGTTCTTCTAAAGTATTAATTTCCTTCTTCAGTAACTGCTAAGGGAATAGCATTGATAAGTGCAGCAGCCAGGGGTTTTCTTCTAGATATAACTCCAGTAAAAACTGCAGGGATGTTTTCCACACCTAAAACACATTGTTTATGTTAAATGTAGTCAAATGCTGTCTTGTCTTTCCATTGAGAAACATTAACTAGAGATCATTTGGACCTATTTTAAAAATAATATCCTGGAATATCTGTGCTCAACAAGTGTTTTTCAGAGGTTCAGAGTGAATTTGCTTTGCTTTTTGAAGATGAATGCATCACTGACTTCAGTAGAATGGGGAATGGCCCAAATGGACTAAGGAATTGGGACAAACGGCTTACAAAACTAATTTGTGGTTTAATTTACCTCAGTGTGCCTGCAGCAGGTGTGGACACTGGTGGAGTTTATGTGTCAAGGCAGGATCCTGTTGCTGTATTTTTTTTCTTTTAATATACATGTTGCATCTGCAAAGAAAACAGAGAGTCTGAATTTCAGTGGCTGAAGAGATCTGTATGTTTATGATCTCAGTGCAAAGATAAAGTTTGTAGAATTAGAACAGAATCTTCTGAGCGACCAAGTATGAGGAAAGGTATATATTAACACTGATGTGGCACATTGTGAATGTAGCTGGGGAAGGCTTACAGGTTCAACTGTACAAACCAGGCAGAGTAAAATACAATAATATATTGTACAGTGTGGATGTAAATTTAGCTCACTTTTAAGTACCTGCTAATGCAATCAATACAGAAGAGAGTTTACTGCCTTAAGCTCTACTTTTATATAAAGATCTGTTGGTATACAGAGGTCTGTTGCTATTGTTTGTCTTACACTCCTGGATTTTTCATGAAGTGCAAAGCTGACATTCAGAGCATTATTGTGAGACCCAACAAGACCCTGTGAGTGAAATAAATTGAGTCACCTGTTGAATGCACCCATCTCTTGATGTGACTATTTTGCTGGTGCTCGACCTGTCATAGTACAAATATAAGTGGGTCTGAGATTTACTTTTCTTCTGAAGAATCTTGCTCTGGGGCTTTTACGCGTGTCTGATCTCATCAAGTCCAGTGGATATGTAAGTATCTCAGCTATTATGCCATTTATACCACTGTTTGTTGATTTCTAGTAGAAGTGGAGTACCAAGTTTGAATATATCTGCTATGGGACAGGGTTCTAACTGCAAATCTGTATCCCAGTGCCATCACAGCAATAAAATTATTAGGATAAAATAAATACAATAAACTCTCACTAACATAGAAATGTTGTTTTCAGACATCCTAAAAATAACAAGGCACAAATCCTGCAGGTTTTAGAGATCAGTTATTCACATTTAGCCCTATTGCGTAATGTAAATGACTTAACACACATCAAGTGATTTGGGTAAAAACAGAAATCATAGATCAGACCATCAAAGTTCCAAAATCCTTTTGTTGAAAATACCAAATTTTCATGCTATCATTTTCAGGAAGGAGCTTTTTTCATCACTATTACATTTTATAGATTGTGAAAGGAAGGCACAGAGATTGTAAATCTTGCTCAGGGTCATAGAGGGAGCAAACATTAGAACTTGCCAGTTCCTATTGCTCATTTCTGTGTTTACAGTATGAAGGTATCAACATCAAATAAGCTTTGCATTCAGTTTCTTTTTCTTCTTGGAACCTTATCCAATCCTCTCTTTCTTATCTCCTGTTAATTTGGGTTTGGTTTTTTGATTTATTTTAGCTAAAGGGCTCTGTTCTGAGTGTATCGTTCTTTCCTGCTAACAGGATATTGGTGAGATACTGTCTCTGATATTGACCTTCCTAAATCCTTGACACTTTCTTCCATAGTGGTAAACTGGCACATGGGTCAGTTAAATAAGACTTCTAGCTCTTGCCTCGTTATCACTGATCAGATTTTGATGGAGAGGCCCTTAGCAATTAGGTTCACAGTCTTGAGATGTGTCTGTACTCTTTTTGACCTATGAATCTAGGACATCTCTGAAATATTTATCTGGCTTCAGTAAGAAAATTTATGTAGATACTGTTAATGTATTTTCATTGCAAGCTCTAAAAAATATGTTGAGAATGTGTGATAAGCTGTGAAACGTCTTCCCAGAATAAGAACATTTATGTATAAGGGAACATGAACAATTCAGGCATCAATTCACACATTTTGAGAGGTGTGGTGAATGTTTGGGAGTTATATTGACAGTGTATTCCTGTAGGCTTGCTGTTACAAGGTAGGACAAGCTGGAGGCAGAATGACCATTACTCACACCCATGCTTCGTTTTTTTTAAAAGACATTTTTATGCTACTCTCAGCTGGATCACTAAAGGTGTTTTCTAACGTGGTGGGGTTAGCTAATGAAGCTGGAATGGGAAGCCAGTTTCTCAATGCCTGAATGTGAGGCTTACTCTGAGTTTTCTCAGAGTATTAACAGAAGTCTGCTTTGCGTGTATTGTCTGCCAGCAGACTCAACCCTGATGTTAAGGGAGTGGCAGTGGTGGCTCCAGACAGCCTGAAAAATGCTAAGGTAGAACAGAAATTACTAAGATACTTTACTTGGAATTTGGTGCTTCCCTCATGTTTCTTCCCAAGGAATACAGAATTTCAGGACTTTTAGGACAGAAAAGCCATAGAAAGTCCGAATGGAAGAAGATACAAAGGAGTGATGACTGTGGACTGTCAGTGGACCAGAGTCTGAACATCATCAAATGAAAATTGGTGCCTTGACTTCTGAAGTAATAAAAACTAAGATTCATTTCATTCAGATTTTATATTCTCATGTTAAGATAGTTGGTAGAGAGAGAAATTGACTGATCCTGATAAAGGCTATGAAATATTCCTAGAGGAGCTTGCCTTTCAGAGTTTAGTTTTGGGGCAGCTTGTGTGATTATACTCTGAACTAGGCAGAATGAATACATCATGCCCCAAATTTCAGATCTTAGTCAAACTCAAGCCTGAACCTCTAGATGAGGTGCCCTCATACTGACGGATGAGGAGGATTTAGTCTGAAGTGGAGACTTGCATTCACTGCAGGTTGGAGGGCATGCTTAGAGTCGATGGGGGATAGAGTGATACCTTGTGTAGCCCCTCTGTTCCATCATGATTATCTGTCAAAGCTGATGGCCCAAGTGCTCCCTGCCAGGCAGTACAAAGATGCATCTGTTAATCACCTGGCTGAAACCTGGTGATGGTCAGGAAGGGTGGAATGAATCATGGTGAAAGTCAAACATGAATACAAAGCTGAGAAAACCCCAGCAATTGAACAGTTTTAAAACTGTTAAGTTGTAAAGCTGCAAATGCTTTTGAAAGGAATTAAAGGAGATGGGAAGGGGAAAAATATCAAATTACCAATATGAGGAATTATTATGTGAATACTTTGCTGAACTTCCAAGAATACCCTATAGGAACTAGATGTTTACAGAGCCCCGAGCAAGCTCTTTCTCAGCTAGGTGCTTATATACTTAAAAAAAGCCACCCCAAAACAACACAACTATCTTTCCTGAGCCAAAGCTTCTCAGTAGTTGCAAAACAGCACAGATTGAGAAGTTTCCATGAGGAAAAGGGATGGAGGGCAGGAGTGGTGAAAGCCTAACTTGCTTGATCGATTTGCTCCATGACTTGTTCTTTTGATTGGAGGTGAAGGAATGTTCCTACTTCAGTTATCTTAAAAATTGCAATTGATTTTTCACCATTTCTTTTGACTTAGAACTACTTAGAAATTCTTTTCCCTATCTTCAGATGTGTGTCTTGCAAGGCTTGATTGATCACCCGGAGCTTTCTCCAGAGTCCATGCAACCAGGAACTTATCTGCTCTTCGTGTCTGCCTCAAGGTGACATAACCTGTGTCTCAGTGCTACCTTTTCCCAGTTCTTGACTGCTGTGGGAGACCAGCTGGAAATCATCCATGTCCCACTCTGAAGACTTTCAGCATTTATTTGGATAGCTTACTTATTGACTCCGTTAAAGTAGTCCTTTTAAGTAGATGTATATCTGTTAAACCAATCTCGTAGGCTGGTTTTGCAGTATTTCCTTAAATGTCACTTGATTTCTGTGTCTACTCTGGCTGTAGATCTCTATTTTTACTATTGGAGTATCATGAAGGCCTTGTCACATATTAATAAATAGGTTTAACTTTCTGATAGGCTTTTCCACAGAGCTTTAAAGCCACAGTTGGAGGCATGGCAATATGCAGTGGTTTCTTATACTGCCACGTTTTTTAGATCAAATACCTGTCATTTTCAGGCAAAAGGCTGCATACTGAATGCTTACAGGAACTCTGCCAGTCTTGCAACTGACCCTGAGCAGCTGGTGGGAGAGATTTCAGCAGAAACTTTGCTCAACCTCTTTGCTGCTCTGGGCTGAGGATGCTCAGTCCAGATGGAATCTGCAAACCGTTCAGATGCCAAACTCAAATAAGCGTTTGGTGGTCATGTGTGAAAAGGGACTTTTCTCAGTTTGGAAACAGTGAAAACATTGGCAGATTTTCCTGGAACGCGAGCATTCAGTACCCTGCCAAATCCAGCCCCTTCTTAATGGTGAGCAGACTTTTTAGGTTGTCTGTTTTTTGATAAAGCAGAACTTCTGAATGTGTCATCTTTAAGGAGATTGTTTGTTTGCTTGTTTGTTTAACATGGACAACAACATAGTTACACAATTTTGTTGAGAATTTTCCAACATTCAGCCTGAGGCAGACACCGACTGGGAAATTTCCATGGCCCAAATACACTCACGGAGCAGGTCCTACAAAAGGACATTTGAGACATAGGCAGGACAATAAGCGCTGCTTATACTCTGCTGACGCTGCCTCTGGAGGTGCATGGAGCATGAGCTAAGCTTGAGTTTTATCTTACAAGATGCAGGGTAACACCCAGGATGCAGGCAGTTGCTGTTGGCTACCTGTGTGCCCTGTGTAAATGCTAGACTCTCCTACTGGCACCTCCAAAATCTTCATCTTTGAAAATTCTTCAGCTGTAAATGCCGACACACAGGAACACCCCCAAAGAGAATGATCTTTAGCAGCTCTTAAGGCAGTTGGTATTTAAATATTTTATGTATCTCAGTGGACTGACACTAACTAGTCCATCAGGTGCCACATGGAGCTGGATGTTAAAGCAAGTTGTGTGATGCAGTGGCATTGCCATCCTGGATTGGACATCCACATGCTGTGATGACAGTGTGGATTGTGCTCACATATGTGGAGGAGCTAGCGTAGAGGAGCTGCGCTGCGCTTGGAATAGTATCTGGGCAGCCAAGAGGAAGCTGGACTGTGTGTCTGTTGAGCTGCTTTCTCATTGCTGCAATGATGTTTGATGTGTGTGAAAACGTGGCTAGTGGATCTGTGATTACGTAGACCCTGCAGACAGTTGGCTCAATGTAAGAGGATTTGTGAGCACCAATGATGCTCATAAAGTTCTGGATACGTGACAAAGCTCTTCTGTTAGGCCGGAGCAAGAGTCTTCCATTGGTATATTGCTCTGAGGACAAGATAAACATTTGATCTGAACATGCAGTGAAGGATTCACTGTAGTCAAAACCTGACATTTCTCACTGTCCTTAAAAAGGGAGCATGCTTACAAGCAAGGAATAGAGAGATCTTGTCCCTAGGGCCTGTCTCTTATCCGTTCTCTGCCATAAAACATGTTTCTTAAGGCAAAATATATGATAATATATATATTGTAAATGTCTTCTGACTCTATTGCTTAGCTTTTTTTTTTCCTTCCTTGTGTACAATTGTACCTGTTTCCTGTACTTGGGAGCTTCATCAACTTGGGACTTCGTCTGCCTGAAAATTACTTGATTACTTGGGAAAGCCAGTCATACTATCTAATGAGGAAATGATGATGATGTCTAGAAGAAAGTGTTATGTTTTCCTATCTATATACCCAATCTAGCTTTTAGCAGAAATGGCAACTAACAGCTGAAGACTGGTAACTGTCATGGTTACCAAGTGTAAGTCCAAGCACTGTGCACCCTCTTGGACACAGGTTGGCCATGCTGGCAGCCACCGTCCGTGGGCTGATGTAGAAACCCAGGCATTTCTGGTGTTGCTATGTGACCAGAAGCCCTGCTCCAGTGGTACCCAAGGCTGTGCTAACAGATCTGTGGTGATGTCTTAAAGGATGTCTCAAGGACCTCCTTTGTGTTCAGCACAGACAGAGTCACAAATGTGACCAGTGTCTCCTAACTTCAAGACAAGTGCTCCAAAATAATTTACCCAGTGATTCCTTATCCTGCCACCGATTCATCCTAAACTTTGCCAGAATTTCTTGGCTTGTATCGGTGGTGGTGGTTGTTGTTTGGGGTTTTTTAACCCCAAACCAGTCTTTATCTACCATTTGATTGCTTCTAGGGTGGCATTGGCACCTGAATGTAAACAGCCTCTCATGTGCTGGAGACTGTTTTGTGGTATATGTCACCCTATTAAACAATCTATAACAAGACTGTTAAAAGCAATTGTAACTTGAAGCAAATATCAGCCTAATTATTTGTGATAACTTCAGTCATGTATTTAAGGCAAGCCTCTGGAATAAGACAACTTTTTTTCCTTTCCACTCATACTGTTCTTTTGATATTCTGGATCACTATGGTGGGAATTGATGCACTGAAATCCCACGAATAACATGGCAAGAAACAGATACTTTACGTTTCACACCATCACTGAGATTCTTCTGTAGAATGACTTTTGAAGATGTTTTTCTTTGGGCTGGTAACACCTAAAAGTAGCTGAGGTTTTATAGTAAATCTCACCTGTGTGGGTTTGTGACTGTCCAACCACTGAGGGTTCAGTCTGAACTGGTAGGTTTTTGGAAGCTTTTTAAAATGAAAAGGAGGCCGTGCAGTTTTTATTGGCACTACCCAGCGAAGCGTGGTTCCATCAGAGCCTTTTATCTGGAGTTTACAAGTGCAGCGTTACAAATGAGTTCGCTGGCAGGGAGCTGACCCCTCACTGTGGAAAAAAGAATCTAGTTGTGTAATTCAAAACCTTGATGTCTGACCTTCTGGGATTTCCACCTGAAAAAAGGATTCTGTCTGAAAAAGACTTGAAGCAGATAACAGTGGTACATGCAGAACAACAAGCCCTGCCTGGGAGCAAATCTCAGTAAACATTCACTCCATCAGAGCAACCCGACCTCCATTCCATGCTTGGAAGTGTTATCCTAATAAGCTGTGCTTTTCAGCAAGGACTTGCTAATCGCATTGAAGTCAGCACAGAGCACTTGCCACCTGGGGATGGGAAATGCTACATCTATGTAATGGTCTGCTTGTGCTGATAAGCCTTGCTCAAAATCAGAGCTTGGTAGCTCAGCAGAGCACTGTGAGACTGCGGCTGCAGTGATCCGGATCTGTGCTGGCTCAGGCACCTCTGCTCCAGCTTCCCTGGCCTTGCTCTTGCTGTGCCAGCTTGCGCTAGCACAGATGTGCCCTCAGTCCATTCATGTTAGTGGGATGGTGCCAAGCCGTGCGCAGGGCTAGGGGTAGAGGGAGAGTTGTTCTGTTCGCTGGGAGCTGTGAAAAAGTGTGTGTGTGGGAAGGGAATGGAATGCTTGAATGTGGATGAGAACTTCAAAAATGGGCTTTGAATCCATTTAAATGTGAGGACATGTTAGGCTGTTGTCACTGGCAAGCAGTAACCTTCACCAAGAAATTCCTGTTTGCTTGGAGCCAGCCTGTGGAGGAAGGTTTACTGTGCCCTCAACATGTGACTTTAGGGCTTCAGTGCCACAGCAGGCACTGACATCTAGTACCAAAATTCAGTTTCTGGGGTTTTTTTTTTTCCCCCTGCTGCTTTCTCACTAATAAAGAGCCTGTGGGTCTGGGGACAGTGTGATAGCATCATGCCATAATATTTCCTTTCCAACAGGAAGGTACTCCATTCTAATACTTTCTTTTTTTAAGTAAGTTGATGGTTTTCTTACCTTTTTTTTTTAAGACTACCCTGAGCCAGCTTTCTTTTAGATCCTTTTAAATTCTTTTAAATGCAGTATAAGTGTCTTGAAGAAACAGAAATAAATGTTTTGGCAGGGTCACTTTTGATGGGAAAGAAGATAAGGTTTGCTTCAAAATTTATTTTTCAGATCTTTGAAGGGAATTTTTTTTCTATTGCACAGAGAATTCTGTGCACAATGTGTTTGTGTGTCTCTACATTTCTATGAGCTAAGCAGTACATGTGAAGTGAGCCTGAGTGCGGCACACCACTGACTGATTAGTCTGTATAACTCTCCCTGTGCATGAGGCAGGGATTTCTCATTTCATACATCAGTATAAACTTGCTGCTGCAAATCTGTGAATACAGATAACCATTTGCTGCCTTTACTTGTAGAAACCCATAATGATTTGGGTTGGAAAAGGCCTGAAAGATTACCTAGTCCAACATCCCTGCCATAGGGCTTGGACCTTCCACTAGACCAGGTTGCTCAAAGCACCATCCAACCTGGCCTTGAACACTTTCAGGGATGGAGCATTCAGAAACCCTCTGGGCTCCTGTACAAAGTCTCTCCCCAGCTTTCTTGCACACCTCCTTTAGCTACCGGAAGACTCCTATAAGGTTTCCTTGAAGACTTTTCTCTAGGCTGAACAACCCCAACTCTTTCAACCTGTCTTCATAGGAAAGGTGCTCTGATTATCTTTGTTAGCCCTCCTCTGGTCTCACTTAGACAGGTCTGTGTCCTTAGGTTGGGTGCTCCAGAGCTGGCTGCAGTACCCCAGGTGGAATCTCATTAAAGCAGAGTAGAGGGTAGGAATCACCTTCCTTGACCTGCTGGTCACACTTCTCTTGATGAACTTCACTGCACTTCGATGACTTTCCAAATATGATGGAGCATGGCTTAGCCACTTCATCTACCAGTTCCCTGAGGACCTATGGATGCATCTCATCAGGTCTCATAGACTTGTGCACCTTCAGATTTCTCAAATAGCCTCAAACCTGACCTTCTTCTACAGCAGGCAGTTCTTCATTCTGCCAGTCCTTATCTTTGCCATCTGTGACTTTGGTAGTGTGAGTGTAGCACTCGATAGTGAAGACTGAGGCAAAAAAGTCATTGACTACCTCAGCCTTCTCCATATCTTTGCTACTCAGATCTCTTTAGCATACAGAATGTATAGTTTACACAGGCTGTGTAAGGTGCAAAGTGTTTCTAGCCTTTGCATCCATGATGGGAGCAGCTTTGGATGCAACCAAGGTGCTTGCTTAAACTAGCTTTCACATTATTCTTTGTAGACATACAGCCCAAAGACCGTCTGTGTCATTTCTAATTTCAACAAGGATTCTGTGTTGGGATGTAAGCAAAGAAATTTTGATTTTATTAATTATATGAACTAAATTATCATCAATATCACTTTTACGATTTGCAGACTCTAACCTTGCAGAAGGCAAGAGTGACTTTTATTTACAGTCCATTTTGGATCATGACATGTGCTGTAGGGGTGGCCAACATTGACCACTTTCTGCTTCCCCAGCTTCTTGAGCCTAGTGTTGCTTTACATCATTATAGTGGCAGGGAACTGTGTGCTTCTGACACTTTTATGGGCTGGTGGCATTTGGCAGATTTTCTGCTTCTTGTAGCAATGATCTGTTGCATGCCTTTTGGTATTGCCAGCTGAGTTGTTCCTGGACAGGGATTTTTGTCTGCTGCTTAGAAAAGGTCACAAAGATATCTTGCTGTTTGGTACTTTGTGAGACAGATACAGGTCAGAAGAAGTCTGCTCTTTTAGATGATCTCAGTCCAGATAAAGTTTATTTTCCACATAGTGAAAATGTTGGGGTCTGGTTACAAATGCAGGTAATTGATCAGTCTTAATACTTCGTGTTTTAAGCTGAATGCCTTTCTTATCTGATCATCCTTTGCCACTGCTTGAGAGCAAGCCCTCCCTTAATTTCTTTTTATTTTTGTCTGAGTTGAGCACCAACAGGTCCTGCCACAATCCAGCTTTACAATAACTCTCTTTGGTGCAGTGACAGCTTCTAAAACATGGTATTACAGCCAGGCTTTCTTTGTAAGCACCCTGTAACTATTTCTCTGATAATGGTTGCTGCTCTGTGTTCTAGCTGTGAATGAATTAGTTCACCACATTGGTTTGACTTACTTGAGCTGTCTCTTCTCCAAAATATTGGCATGTTTCTCTCCTAACAATCCAGTTCTACATTGGATACTCCATCTCATATCAACCAAGATTTCCATTCAGATACTTCTGGCTTGCGATCAACAGGGAACAAGGGAAGAGTAACAAGAAGTTGATTGACGCTGTGATGTGCGGTTGACCCCTTCTGGGACTAATTTAGCAGGACTCTGCTCTCTATCTGGTGTGCTAGGGACATAATTCATACACATCATGAGGTGTAGAGAGCCGTGTTCTGCATCCTTCTGTGGGGGACAGCCTTATAAACCCTGCAGAAGAGGACACAGTACCTTTCAGTGGGAAGCAGCAAATACAGTTATGCCCTAGTGAGCAGTGAGGGCTGATAGGACTGCAATGCTTTGCTTTTGTGTTTGTTCCTGGGATTTTTTGAGTGCTTTTGAGAATTAATATAATTTATATTTACCCACCTGTTCAGAGTTATCTTCTGTGCTATGCCTCTTCCTTATTGCATCTTTATGTAGGAGAACACTGATTTTTTTGGTCCCACCTATACATTAAATGACAGCTTGATCTTGGAGCTTTCTGCATTTTGAAGGGTCATATAAACATCCTCAATATACAAGTAGTGGTGCTATATTTGATTACCTCTCAAAATGGATCTCAAGTAATGCTCTTAAATGCATTCCCTTTTGTTTGTTTGTTTTCCTACAAAAACTAAGAGACTCTTCAGACATATTTTAAGTGCATTTCAAAGTCCAGTGTTTTTCTTTTATCTCATGAAAGCGCACTGCTTGGAATCCTTAGTTTTACATTAAAAAAAGGCCCGTTTTCTTAATTTAAAAGGGGAGATGCTACACAGGGGACATGTGCGAACAGAAGCCTGGAGAATTACATATTCCTCTATTGCTTGCATTGGTTATGTCCTTTAGGATGAGGTGGCTTGCGCTTCAGTTTGCCCCTTCTATGTCAGAGTTAATATTTACTTTATTAAGAAACCTTAACTTCAGAATCTCAAGTCCTTATCATGTTATTGCTTATTGTAACTCAAGTTAATGCACTTAAAAGGACTCACATGCATGCAAGAGATTACAAAGGGACTGCTCACGTGGTCCAAATTAAACACATTAACAATACCACAGCTTCTCCCAGTAGTGTGGTAGAATGCAGAGGTGTTTGCAGCATCAGTACTTTATAATGGAGAAGCACATAGCTTTGTATTCTTGTGGCAGGAAAGTTTTCACTCTGCTGTACATGATATGGCTCAGAAGGACACCAGACGCTTTGAAAGTCTGTTAGAAGTGAAATGTCCAAAGGCAGTGGCAAGAGAATGCATTATTATTACTTGGAAAAGAGCCATCACCTCGCACGATGCCTTGCAATTAGCAAAAAAGCCAAACTCCTGCTCTTGACAGAATGTAAGGTGGGACATCAGTTCCTAGTGAGGTGAGGAGCAATGTCTTAAATTAGGAAGGTGGACAGAGGGCTGCCTCACAGCAGAAATGAGCTTTAAAGATTTCAGGAACAGGAGTTATGTATGAGGGGTAAGAGAAGATGGAATAAATTTGGACTGTAAATAGGAAGACTTAAGCTCCTTCTAAATTTGACATTCTTTCAATGCAAGGATAGGTAAGTAAGTGGCTGAGTACAGCAGAGTCTCCATGTCTGGAGAACTTTAGGTACAAGGTAGACAAACTTTTGTTTGTTTTACCATAATAGGAGGTTTATATGGCTGTTCTTGTGTGTTCTTGGCAACCTCTTGAGACCTTTGCCTGCTAACTTTTTTTTTTTGTCTTATCAAATGTGAGTGCCTGCTTGGTACGTGCTTCTTCTGGCTTTAATTGCCTCTGATCCTATGAAGATCTTGTGCTGTTTGTCCTTGCATAGAAAGAAATGGCTTTTGTATTTGTATATTTGCTAAAGTTTCAGCTTGGTATTTATATTATTCAGTGGAGTGTTAAATATGCTGAGTGCCAAAAATTGCACTTCAGTAAAATGAGGGATACTTGGCTTTAAATGTAGAATGTAGGGCTGTTTTAATGAAGCTTCACCAGTTTTTTTACTGGCACAAAAAAAGTCGTTGCAGGTGATGCTGTATGCCACGTGAGTGATAGATGCAAGGGGAACACAGACTCTTCCCTGGCACAAGATACTCTTTACTGTCAAATTTTATTGTATTACAAAGGAGGTTTCCTGTTCAGCAGCTGATGCAGAAGAATTTCCTTTAGAGCTGTTGACAAGTAAAAACATTGCTTGCAGCAACTGTATTCCAGCCTCCTCAGAGATTCAACCATTCACTCCTTCATCACAGTTCCCTTTGCCACTGAACTTCATTATAGAGAAGCTGAAGTTCTCAAGTTAATGATATGAGCCCAGTAAGCAAGACAACAAGAAATGAAGCTTTGCTATTTGAAAGCCTTGGATACAAATCTCTTTGTATGCTGCATTAGAATCATTACTTTGAATTTGGTTGTCTCCAATGCCAATTTGACAGTTGCTGGGTTAAGCCCTTTTTTTGGTTTGTGGTGCTACTGTGTTTGGATACTGCCCACTGCAGCAACCAATAGAACTGAGATATTTTGACCCTCTACTTATACACATGAGTGTACCAGGAGGGCTCAGTTTGGGCTGATGTTGCATGGTATTAGCAGATGGCTTAATCTTTCATTCCTTTGCTTTAGCGTGTTTTTGTCCTGTTAGAGTGTTAGAAAAATAACTTCTTTCAAATCCATTTTCCTAACAATAATGGCATTTTCAGTCTCATGATTTATTTCAGGGCTGATCTGGAGTAATAGTTAACTCCTGCAGAATACTGAGCGGTCACTTTGGAAGAAGCTGTCACAAAGAGTTGTGATGAAAAAACCCTGACAGTAATGGGAATGCACTAAATAAAGTGTCTATAGAAGTCATCTGGCAGTTACATGAAGCTGTGGTGAACTTTTCATGTCACAGCTATGCTAAGTTTACTGTTTAAAAGTTTTACCATGTACATTATAACCCAGTTACCTTCAGTTGGCTACAGACTCTTCCTATTAATATCCTGCCAGTGAAAGGTTTTCTCAGGGTGTCCATACCTAGGTTTCTATATATTCTGAGAAAAGTGTATAGAAAAGCAAATATTCTTAGTTTGCTGTTTTCAATCCAGGATGGGAGTAATATTCTAGTTCTATTCACAATGACTGGTAATTTCTTGCCTTAGGAACTTGTCTGCACCATGCAATTAACTGGAATTAACTGGGAAAGTTATTATAGTATAAATGTGTTCAGCATTGACTGTTTTAGAATAGCTCTTCTGTAAATGCTCTTACTGTATCCATGTGGGAGACATTCTGCAATAGCTACTGTGCTGTGCCATCTCATTCTCCTTTAATCTGGATTAATTGTGTCCCATGCACAAGTCAGAAATGCAGTTTGTGTACTCCAGTTGGGTTGCCTTGGTTTCATTGACTTCAGTGCCAGTTTATGACATCTGCAAAACTTGGAAATAAGTCTGTGTAGCATTAAATGCAAAAGGTATAGAAACAAGCCAAAATCCTCAGTTTGGATAGCTGAGATCTCCAGATGTCTGACTGCTGAAATGCAAATGTAACTCTGCAACCACATTTCAGAAGCACTTTGATATTCCTTGTGGGCTGAAGCAGAACACCCCAAAGCTCTAAGGTGCGGGATTTGTCTCTTTGAATGATCTATAACCTAGTAAACTAAATCTTGGTGTTTGGGGATTCTGAATTGACAAAAGAGGAGAATCTGGGCATAAACCTGTTTATTTATCTTATCTGGCTATGTAGCAGCTACTTGTTACAGATTGCTCCCTGACTTTTTTCTTTTAGCCTCTGTGGTGTGCATATGCAAGAGTTTTGCCTCTATACATTGTGAGCACCCCAGTCTCCAAGGGTGTTTGGTGTTAGGAAGCTGTTTTGCATTCAACTCTGCTACAGAGTAGACACAAAGATATGAAAACCCCTATGCAAAGACTTCCATCTTGTTGCTTTTTCTTATACCCTAGCTCCATTGCAACACCTCCAGCCCCTCTTGTGATGTGTGTTAGAGGTACGTAGTTTCAAATACTGACCAGTTAATGCACAAAGGTGTATAGAGCTTAAGCTAAATTCAGCATTATTGACAAGAATGTCAAAGACAGCATGATTTCAAAACTGACATCTTGATTTAAAGTCAACTTAAGCATGCTTAAAGCCCCTCTTGATAGTGCTGCCAGGAGGAATGCAAATCCTGGAGCTATTCTAAATGTCAGCCTTGTGTACTTGGGTTACTTTGACTGGCAAAAACCTGATGGCCACTTGAAAAATTGACATGATAGAAAACACAGGAAAGAATACAACCACAGCTCAATGAAACCTTTCCTGACATGGTTGCTGTCTTCCTTTGTGCTAATACAAAAAAGAAAGGGGAGGGAGGAAAACAAAGGGGGGAAGAAAAGTCCCAGCTTTTTGTATCCACTAAACTGTGGGTTCATCTGGAACACTGGAAATTATCCAAGAAGGCAGGGCAGCGAGGCTTTTCTGTTCTCACTATCAAATGATCCATTAAAAACTTCTACACTAGTTTTGTCTCTGTCCCTCTGCCTCCCTTGTTCTGCTCCTCCTTCCAAAATGGTAGGTTTTCATCATCTCTCAGCTGTCTGTTCTGTAGAGGTCATTTTAGTGTTGGTTTTTTTTCCCTCTTTCCTATGTTTCCATCAGTTTAGAAGGTTCCTCTGGTACAATTTGTATCTCTAAATTGCTTTCAGTCAGAATTAAACACACAGCTTTGTGCTTCTAATTTGTCTAGTACAAACACCTCACGCACTTGTCACAGAGGATTCACTCTCTGCATTAGCTGCATTTACAAAACCAGTCTTGACTCTTGCTGGAAGGTTTCGCTGGTCTTTACCCTTCAGCAGGAAATGACATTAAGTCCTATTTGAGGTATTTTTATTATGCTTGTATGCACATGCTGGAAAACCAGAGTGTGCTTCTGAGATTGCTTCGCCCTCCCTCCTACACTATATCTAGTCTTTGCAGAGAGCTTGACTTTCTGCTTAGACCCCACTACTGCCCAAAGCCTCTCTGAGGCTTGAAATGAGGCAAATTCAGAGCAAATTAACTACAAAACTACGTTTAACTTATGAAAGTAATTTTCAAGGGATATTTGCCATAGAAATGTTGGAGTAACATGCCAGAGGTATGTTACACACAGGCAAAGCTCTTGTTGCTTTATAATTTCACAGCAGTCATTTTGCTGTCTCATTATATACTCTACTGGTACCCTTCTGATTCTTTTTTTCTTCCAATAGTTACAATGCCTTAGTCTGTATTAGACATAAGCAGTTAACATAGCTTTCATGCCTCTGTTTTTCTGTTTCCTTCTATAACTACCCACAGAGTGATTTTAGAAACAGTATTTTTAAAAGTCATTCTTGAATGATCCAAAGAAATTGAGAGGTCTTTATTGTGTAGGCCTCCTCCAGTCACATTCTGAAAGAAAGCAGTACAAATATCTTTTAAGCCGAAACACTTGTTATGAACCATTTCAGTCTTCTGCAGAGTAATCATTGGAAAAAATCTGTCACTGATGTCCATTGCCCAGATCACATGTTACAAAATGAGATGTGCTGAGGTAATCTTGGCAAGAGAACCAGAGTGAAAAGGGGATCTGGTCACCTTGGGTGAGAAATACAGATACGAAGACTGCAAACACCCAGGCCAAGTGAGCTGACTGTTGTGCCAAGAAATTGGAAAAGGATCTTCTCTGTAGCAGCACGTTTCTGATTCAGCCATGAATGATTTGGGAAGTAATTTAAAGCTCTTGCAATCTGCCTGGCCATCTAACACAGATTGATTGAGTTAGTCTGTTTCAGGCAGTTAAAATAAATTTGTCTATGCAGCTAAGCTATTGCCACAGAGAGCTATCTTTCTCTGCAATTTATCTCTTAGTCTAAACATTATTCTGACATGCTCAGAAACCTGTGCACGAGGATGTGATTCAAGTTGCAGCTGAATTGGAGTGCACCTCAACCCCTCACCACAAAAGGATGTTTGGGAGTTAGCTTCTGAGAGAGCTTTCCCTGTCCACCTGCTCCCACTTATGTGAGCTGCCAGGAAGATGGTCAAAGAACTGGTATTAATTTAGGCTAAAATAGATTTGCTAGTGTGTGTTAATGCAAGTGCACAGTCACAAAAAAAAGATCTACATGTTGATTAAAGAGCTTGTAAAGTGTTTATTTTAAAGAGGTGGGTTTGTTCCTTTAAACCACACAAATGACAGGTTACATATATAGAATCACAGTCACAGAATGGGGTGGGTGTTGGGAGGGACCTCTAGAGACCACCTAGTCCAACCCCTCTGCTAAAGCAGATTCACCTTGATCGGGTCATAGTCTGAAAACAATCTCAGGTTAAAAATACATAAGAGAGTACCAAAACCTTTTGTAGTAATGATGTGCAAGTTCTAAGGGGATGACTGGGTTACAATAAATATAGCTCATTAATTATCTGTATACCCTGTCTTTTGTACTTATGTGATCTAAGGTCCCCGTCATACTGTACCTTCCTATGTCTTATTGCTTCACCAGTAAGCTGCTGGATTTATCTGTTTTTGCAACATACAGAAATACTGTCCAATAGATACTGTTCTTATGTGCTATATGGTGATTCTAAGTTTGTCAGATGGCTGGCTCTTTACAAGGGTAAAAGTCCAGTCTTTGATTGCAAAAGCAACATTTAATGATGGGCTAGTTACCAAGATCCACATTTATGACTACAAACATTGCCTGCAATATTGTCTCTGCATATGTGATTTAATGTGCCAGTTATTCTAGAATAATGAATTAAAAATAGTCATTTTGTCATCTTCATCCATGACTCATCATGGACTTCAGTAGCATTATGATATGGACTAGTTTATCTCATCCAGTCTCACTGCATCCTCAGATACTATGGTTTTGCAGCAGATAGAGGTGTATCATTTAGTATTGTCAAGTAACTTACATTAGGTCTTACTTGTGGGATCAAAACTCATTGTGTATTTGTTACAAGCCATTTTGTATGAAGGGGTGATCATCATTTTCTGGAGAATGAACCTTCTCTCAGTACAGTGACCAGTGTCCTTTGGCTGCATAAGCCATCTTTTATGCTTTTTCTTTCAGTCTAGGAAGACCAGCAGGACATGGAAATATCAGGGGGCAGTGAAAAGACACCCTCTCTCCCCTTTTCTACTACATAGAAGCCAGGAAAGTCTGGTCAGTTCAGCATCAGCAACAGAGGATAATTAATTTGAAAGTCTTTCATCTCTCAATCAAGAAGCTTCTCTCATTGTTTCCTGTCTCCAGCTTCTTCAATGCTGCTGTTGAAATCCCCAATGACAGGGTTGTCTCTTGAAATCAGAATCATCCTGTAATATCTCTTTTTCCAAATAAAATGGGATTAAACATAGACTTCTTAGTAAGCATACCCTGACTGACAGTCCCTCGTACTACAACTGCTCATTCATTCTGCTTTGCCATAAAAGTTGCTACATTCAATCTTGGAACCTTGGTGGCTTCAATGTGCAGCTGATGTCGTTATGGCTGGACTGATCTGTGGCGCTCAGTCAGGTTTGCACAGCACCCGCTTGGTCTGCTGCTACCTCAGTTTGCTGCCTTTTTGAAGATTCCATGTCTGATCTGATCTCCCACGTGTTGCTGAGGGAACTTAAGTAGCTGGTTAAAGTCTGGTGGCTTCAGTCTGGGGCACAGGATTGTAAATATTTGAGACCTAAGTGCGGTGAAGGTAGTTGTGAAGTTAAAGTCTGGAGACAATTAGCTTTGACTGCATTAGCAAGGTGTCGTGGGTAGGGCATATGTGGATGCACTGCTTTTGGTCAGTCACAGCATAGGCAGAGAAAAGTCAGCTTTACTCACAGTGCAAAGGGAAGGATCCTTAAGCACTGCAACACTTTGCTCTCAGTACTGACGTCCTCTGTGAAAAATGGAAAAGTAACTGTCTCTCATTCTCAGAGACGTTGTGTCTTTCAAGTGCTCAGAAATGTCTGGAGGTGAACAAAAGAACAAATGAGATGGATTGTGAAGTTGCATGAAGTAAAACCAAAAAGCTAAACATCCACTTGTTTTCATATATTTCCACCACTCTACCCCTGCCAAAACCAGCCCTTTTTTAATGTGTGTAGGTTTGATGTGCATTTCAAAGGCAAGAATCAGTGCTAGATTCTAGAGTTATTTATCTTCAAACTCCTTAACCATTTAATGGAAATGTAAAATTATCGTAACTTTCAGTACACCTTAATAACCTTCCTAATGAAGAAGCATTAAAGCAGCAATGCATCAATTATGATGCTTGTTCCAATAACAAGAACTGTTACAGTGGCAGAGCATCAATTATGTTAATATATAACCAGTCTCACTGTTAAAGTAGCAATGTTAAATAAGTGGTCTTTTTTAAGTGTTGGCATGCCATTCAGAAGTTGATGATCATCAGTTGTCTTGTAAGTGCAATTTAAGACTTCCTGACAGAAAAGGATTTCCAAGAACCTGAAAAATGTTGCTGAGTTTGATCCTTCTGGAGAAGCCTGTGTGAGTCTCTTCTTGTCTGGGGAAGTTAATTTAGTTGTGCTAAACCTGGCCTTTGTGAGTGTCCATGGATGTCAATTCAGGCTATGGCTCAGAGACCAGCTTCTCTCCTTTGGCTAACTGTGCTTTTGTCTTTTGTCACATGTTTGCATTCTATTTCTGTGCAAATACAAATTGACAGTGTTCACGCCAGATGATTTCACAAGTTTTTCTGTAAACTAGAACCTTAAACTTTGCTTTTACTTTCTTAGTCATTTAAGTCCAAGCAGGAAAATGTAATGCTTAGTTGCAACCTCCTTGGTGTTACCGTGCTTTGACAAATGATGTTGTATCAGCTGAGCTATGGAACCTGCCAAGATTCTCTTCCTGGCCTGATGCAGTCACAAGATTTGTGTGGGTTAAGGTGATGTGCTTTGATTCACATGCATTAGCATGCACATGTGATCCCATACATAGTCAGATATCAGCTCCAGTGACAAGTGGTAAGCAATTAAGCTATCACAATACATTTTATTTGCAGCTGGGGCAAATGAGAGATACTCTGATGAGCAATGACCAAGATTTGGCTCATATATTAAGTACCTGTTAGGAAGTGGTAACATGATAACTTGTCATCACTGTCCTTAACTTCAAACAACAGAGTATGTCACTACTGACCCTCAGTCTCCAACTCTGATCAGCAAGGGCAGTTCTTTTATGTACCAAACCAACATTGCACTTACTAATAATTTGTTTGTGATGGAGGAAACTAAGACATGTCAAGCAGTATTGTGCCCGGTTATATCTTATTTCTTTTGTTACTGCTATTATAATTTTTTACAGGGATCTCAAGGAAAATAGAATAATGCTTTCAAGTGCTGCCTTTTAAAAGTTGCTTCAGAAATATGAAATAACTTGACAGCAGCCTTTGGAAATATTCATTAGGAACTCAAGTCTCAGCTTCTTTCCATAAAAGCTTGAAGTAAAGTTTTGTGTTTTCCAAGGTAATAACTATCCCTTAATTCTCAGATCCTAGAACTGGCCAGCAGTTCAGAAAATGCCTGAGAGTCTGCTCAGGAACTAGGACTTAAAACCACAAGGTACGCTTTGAAATGCAACAGCAAGCACAAAGTCACTCAGAGCCTCAGCAAAGTGAAGTGGTAAACATAATGACTCTCGCTTTCTTGTACAGCATTTTTGGAGCTAATTTGAAGCTGTGTTCCCAATGCAACTAAGGGCTACAAGATCTTAGCCAGCGTATTTTAAATTAAGCCCTTTCAACTGGGATAGTCCCTGAGTTGCACTGGATTGCAAAAAGATTGACTGCATTTGCATCATTACCATGAAGAGAGCTCAGAAAAACTGAATAAAAACAGTGATTAAAAATCTTGCCACTGATCTGATCCCCCTGTCCAACTGGGGTCATTTCTTATCACTCTGGTTTGCTTAATATGAGTTAGATCAGTGCATATCCAAAGAACAAAATGCTGTCAGCTTCCTTTGTGGCCTTCTGGTTTGCTCTTTTCCGGGTGGTTTTGCTCCAACTTTGGATACATTTGAGTATTTGGAATGAACAGTGAAGCTGTTTTACTTGAGAGAGTAGAGACTATTTATCAGCCTTTCTCTCCATTTCTTTCTAAGCCTCTTCCCAGCAGTAAGACGAAATGTAAAATACAAGGAGTTATATCAGCTAATTGTTTTCTGACAAATGTCTGGAGATTTATATTAGGCTACATGAAAAAGGAACTGAGCAGATGAATGCCTGGTGAAAGTTCTGATTGTTTGGAAATAGGATTGTATGAATGATATTTTAAATGATTTCTAGCTTTTGTTGACCTAACACTGCAACACAATTTACCTGGGAGATTCCCTGCATTCACATGCTTACAGTTTCTGGCTTTACATTTCAGTCGATGTGAAATAGCAACCATGGACTGCCACTTCAACCTGATCTCCATAACTCTCAAAGGAGACTTTATGAATGATTTGCTCTGGTGTCCTGACACATTAGGGAGAGTAAGATTTCACATTTAGCATATCACTGCTCCTTCAGCTGTCAGTTTTATTATTATCACTCTGACTGTGTTTGCCAGATGCATAAAAAATGCAGTTACGTTCTTTATTACTATGAAGTATAAGAAAACTTATCTCTTAAAGAATTTGGTAGGGCTTATTTATTTTCACATCCATCCTCTGTCAAAAAGAGTAATCCAAAATAACCACGTTTTCTACTGAGCAAAATTACATTCTCTGTGCTACAAGTACTAAATAATGCACATTGCTCATTAATGTAGCCCTTAGCTTTAGGGCATGTGGTGCCATTGCACTGTTATGCATGAAAACTGACAGTCTGGTGTCTCAGCTGGTAGTGAGGATGAGAAAACTTACAGCAGGGAGAAGCATGTGCCAGGACATGGCACACTGTATCATCCTTTGCTTGCTGACAGAGGATAGTAGGGATAATATGAAATGAAGTCAGCAGCAGTTCTGGGTATGAGAAGTCACCTTACAACCTTCCTCTCCACAATCAATTTTGACCTTAAGGGTTGGCTGCTCCTTGGCATTACTTACAGAAATGCAGGAAAGGGGAGCATGACAAACACAGCTGAAAAAGATGGAGGGGAAGAGGAGAAAGAAGAGAAAATCAGGGAAAACAAAATAGAGAAGTAAAAGAAGCTGAGTTGTTGGGAGGTGGCTTCTTTGTTGAGCTAGACAGATCTGGGGCCTCTGAAAGCCACTAGTTTGTGAGTTCTGTACCTGGCAGCAAGAGACTACTCTGCATCACTGATGTAAGAGATGCCGGAATAATGTTTGTTTAATTGTAAGGCCTCAGTAGGCAAGCGTTTTTTTGGATGAGGTAATTTATGCAAGGTGGAATCCCTGCATAATACAGGTGCTGGTGTCTGTTTCTATGGTTACAGTTGCAGAGCACAACTCTCTGCTTTTAAGCTGGTTGTATGTGTATGAAACTTTCATCTTGGGAACAGACATTTCTTCAGCTTAGCACCTTCCCTGCGGTAATATCTTTCCTTCAAGAAATCAAGCTGGAGAAAGACAATTCTGCTGTTTTGACAGGTATGGAAGAAAGTATGATTTTCATATCAGCCGAGAAGGCACGTGTGTCATAAATGATGCCTATTGCAGACAAACAGGAGGATGTGAGAGGGTATTTGTTCATTTGCTGAATACTCATTGTACCTCGTTTCCCCGTGAGTATTTCTCTGTCAAAATGCTCTCTTCTTTTGCCTACTGTCATTCTCATCATACCAAAGTGAGATGCCACGGTCCAGCTACACTGTTCTCTTCCACTCAAGGGATGGTATAGAGAACATGCTAGGTACATAGTCTGAATAAATTTGTTCTCAGGTTTGAAAGAAAAGGAACCATATATTGTATATGTTAAAATAACTGTCAGCAAAGTGATGAAAGGCTCAGTAAACTGCGAGCATGTGGTCATGCAGTGTTTTGAGAACTATACTTTTTTTCCCTCCATATAAAGAATGTCTTGTGTTTTAGGTTATTGGGCTCTCCTGTCCCAAAATTTTTCCAAATCAAAAAAGAAAATATAACAATTTTTTAAAAACCTTTTCTGAATCTTGACTTAGAAGTCAGTCACTGAATTTCTAATTTTTGGGTGAGGCACTTTGCCAACAAGCACATGAGCTGAAACAACATTTACTCTCTAAACTGAATTTGAGTGGAAAATGGAAAATACTGGCACAGTACGGTAACTCAGTAGTGGGGTTTTGTTTTGGGGAAAACTTCTGATGGATAAATGTACCTTAGTGTGTCTCTCCTAGTTCCAGAGGCTTCCCTGTCTGTATTTGCATCAAATCACATGTCATGAAAAAATATGCAGGAGAATTTGTTTGAACTCCAAGAGTCAAACAACAGTAAAAAAAAATCGTGAGTCAAATAAAGTGGAAAAGGAATCATGAGACATGAAGTAGGATGCACAACAGCTGACCTGTGGAGGCAGGGGAAATAGAGAAGGAGGAACAAGAATCCAGAAGGAGGATTACTTCTATACCAAGAATGCAAGATAAGTGTGTTATTACCAAGTAATATTTAAACAGTATATTTTTGGAACTTATCTATGAGTCCCGCTCTCCATTAGTTCTTCCAGAAGCTTTGAGGAGCATCTGAAATGTTAGATGTATAAAGCCATAGAAGAGTTACAGAAATACAACCAGGCTCTCTGACTTCTGCATATCAGTGCATGGTAAATGAAGCAATAAAAACATAATCTGCTGTCTTTTGTAGAGAGAAGGCTGAAGCCTAGTAATTTAAGAAAAAGCCTTCTTAAGAAAAGCTTTCCTTTCCTTTCCTTTCCTTTCCTTTCCTTTCCTTTCCTTTC